>JAGDQP010001023.1:0-134730 GCA_022664845.1 Lepisma saccharinum | reverse complement strand
TGTATATATTTATTGACCATTTCGAAATAGTTGAGAAGATTGAGAGATTGTAGTTCGCCAGCGAAATAAATGCGTGCGCATCTCACCTGTATAACTATAGAAAAGCAGCAAAGATAGAAGGAAATATATAAAACAGAGAAAGAGAAAGTTTAGTTCGCGTAGTCAACAAAATGCGTGCGCATACGAAACGGAGTTTTACTGATGAAAAGGACGTTTACGCACTTCAATCCTCCCCTCCCCCGGTTGTAGCCAAATCACGGGAAATTTCAACTTCTAGTGCGTTCGTTTTTGTAATGTTTCTCAAGCAGATGTTCTACTCCGTGTTTCTCTCTCTCTGGTTAGAATGGTGGGTGCATCTCTTTCATGGCCCTCGTGCTGCTTTGAAGATAGGGCACAGAGGGAGGGAGGTATTGTAACAACACTTCCGCCCGGCGACATCTCTTCCCTTCTAATTTACCGTTATTTGAACTAAAGTTGTAGTTCGCGAACTAGAAACCAGCACGCATCTTGATGGCTACCACGTGATCAGAAAATCCCTTCTGCTGCTCTAGGGAGACCAAATCAGTCGCGAACTATTGAACTACACGGACAGGTCTTTTGAACTGCTCTTTCCAGCGAACTAGTTCATTTCGAACTAGTCTTTGAAACGAACTGAACTGCCTATACAGGATTCAAACGGTGCGACTAAACTACCAATATAACAAAGTCTGACCAAATAAGCCTGCAGTGAACACGAAGCTATTATTGGTAGAAATAATATACCCAACTTTTGCTCGACAAGAGAGAGCTAGTTTCCCAATGTTTGTTGATGTCTCAATGTTTCCGCAATGTTCGCCACATTGTTGTCGCAACGTTTCCGTCAAAATACCGAAAATTTTTCCGATTTTTGTAAAAAAAAATACCCGTATTATATATTTCCTTTAAAAATACATGGATATTAAAATACAATTTGCCAATAAAGATTTACCCCAAAATTTCCCGATTTTGATTTTTTCCCTTTTCACGTATTTTTTAGCCCAGAATTTTCCTCCAACTGAAAGCACTGGTGATAATCTGGGGACTAGAACATTTTTTTTTTATTATCATCTTAAGGGCTCATTTTCTATCTCGCTTGCGTTGCTTGCCATTAAGCTGAGTAGCAAATTGAAACACGTGGTGTTTGGTAGCGTAGTTTTATTACGTGTTGTAACATGTGTTTCAATTGGCTATTCACCCAAATCGCTAGCATCGCAAGCGAGCTTGAAAATAAGCCCTAATACTTTAATTCTGAACAATATCCCTTATTAATAACAGTTTAGATATAATCAGGGCCTGGTCCAGGGGGTGGGGCGTTTTCCCCTGTCAGAATAGGATATATATATATATATTAAAAATAAAAGAAAACCGATCCCAGAGTTCGACCTCTGGACTTTCTCAACTTTGTAGTCAAATCTAGGTCTTACAATAAATCCTAAAATACGTAGTTCTTCTTCTTTTTTTTTGCGTAGCAGCAGTCAAATGAAGCAATACATCGCTAGAAATTACTTGCCTTGAAATTCTTGTTGAGAAAATGTCCACGTTCGAAAACGCAGGTGGCGATTTGTGTTCTTTCTTTTCAAGATGCGATATTTCGCGTTATCCTTCCAGGAAACCAATCTCTGTTTCCTGGTAACAATTGGCAGACAAAAGGCTATAAACCCTATATTTCCACAAGTGTTTGTCAGTAGGTGCATTAAACATACAGACCTAATGGTATGAGTTATGGTCTATTTGGAGTATAGGGAATTCAAAATCATTAACAATATTACAAATTTTTTGCAGTGTCACAGAACTCCCAAAAGATGTATCATTTGTAGTTAACTCTGCTAAATAGTTATTAAAAACATTACACACTTCCCACATAGCAGAGTACGTCCCTGGGACGTCCCATTTAGATCCCAATACCGCCAGAATGTTCCTGCTCCCATAGCAATGTCCTAAGGACGTCCGTGGGATAACTCTGTGGGCAATACAAACAGTTCATCCCGTATGGAGGTCCCCTGGATGTCCCCCGGAAAGCCGTGCGGGATTACCTACCTGGAATTTCTATAAATTAAATCGACCTTACTATTATTATTATTTAATTAATTATAACTATACGAAGGATATGCCTTCGTATAGTTATACGAAGGATTAATTATAACTATACTTCCCATGGATGTAAACGGGACTTAAACAGGACGTCCTACGGCCGTCCCGATATCCTGACAGGAGATCCGTCAGATATCCCTGGGACGTCATTTTGCTATGTGGGTTCATTTGGTCTGTTAGTGATCTTACCATCATGTTCAATCCTCATATTTATACGTTTTTCATTAATGTTGTTGTTTTAAGACTATTTACAGAAGACCACGAAATCCTTGATATACTATCAGACCTACATTTCTTTTTAGTTACATTTTCCGCGTTTAGTTTGCTTACATTTTCCCTATTTTAAGTTTTATATTGTTTTTACAATTCCTTAGAATTTTGGTTTTTCGTTTCTTCAAAATTAATATTTTTGTCATTCATTTTTTGTTTTAAGTTCAGACTAACTTTGTGTAGCTTAATCTTATTCACGTGTGATTTATTTTTAACCTTAAATTTCTTAGCGGGACAACACACATTTATGCCATGTTTATAAAGGATTCCCATTTGCTTTCAGTGAGTTGGCATCTAAAGACGTCTTTCCAATTTTCATTTTTCAAACCATTGATGTTATTTTTTGAAACATCACGACTCAGGGGGGGGGGGCGCAGATGACGCTTTCGAGGCATCTAAATTCTGCCTGTGAGGCGTGACGTCATCCCGGTAGCATGACCTTGGTCAATTGTCAGCTTTCTCCGTTGTACAAATGGTGTATTCTTTTATGTTTTGCAAATACGCTCTGAGGAAACATTGCTCTAGGTCAGTGTTTCCCAACCTTTTGCAGGCCTTGATTACTTACTAGTTTTTTTGCGGACCCCTGCTACTACAACCAAGGAAAACTGCATTTTCTTCTCTCTCTCCGGCAAAAATCAATGCAGTCACAATTTCAACCTTCGCTCTCAGATCATCTGGTTTATACCCATGTCCCTACAAAAATAGCCGAAATGGCCTGAGATTAATGACACCGCTTGTGACCGTGCAGACTATTTATTTGCTATCTTTGTATTTATTGAGTAATAATTTGTTCCTCGAATAATTAATAGAAGGCTCCACAACTTATATCATAGCAAAAGATAAAAGTGTTACGTACCGAGCCACCATAGCTCAGTGGTAGACCGTTGGCGTAGCATTCGGGAGGTCATGTGTTCGAACTCAGCGGCCGACCATGCTGACAGAGGTTTCTCCCTGTCACACAGCCAAATGCCGGGATGGCACCTTCAGTGTAGGCCCTGGTCGACACCTTCCCGAATCCTTTCCCCTCCCCTATCCCGGCCTAAGCCTTAGATGCCTAAAGGCCATAAATAAAATTCAAATTGAAACAAAAATGTTACAATGATGCGCTGCCAATAAATTATGAACATTCGTCGTTCAACTTTTTTCTTTCTTTCTTTCTTTTTTACTTTACATACGATTCACCGTTTCAACACTTTCTCCGTTAGTTGCTTATACCTTGTTGGGAACTGAATTGTAGGTGTGACCTTTAGACATTTTTGGCTGAAGCTGAAGTACGAGTGGGGAGAGGAAGTGTGAGAGGAAAGTCAACCAAGGCTTAGTTTGAAGGTACCTTCCCGGCATTAGCCTGGTGTAGGCCTAACTGAAGAAAGATTGTGGAAAAAAATACTGGCAGCAAATCTTCTCAACACTTCCCTATTTTAGTATAATTTTTATCGTATTTGACAGATTAGAAGAGAAAGTTTACTCGGAAGCGACGGGCATAAAATTAATAGGCAGTCAACAAATCGAAAAATATCATTTGAAAAAAAAAAACCCGCAAAGATTTTACTTTCTGTGGCTTTTTTTTTTTAAAAATATTAAATTTAGAAAGCCTAGTTATTTTGATATATCAAGAAATGTCCACGCAATAGTATTTCTTGTAAGCAAGCTGGGCGAAGGGGAAAATTCGAGTGCTTATACGAATATATCATTTGCAAATATATCAAATTTCTATTTGTACTCTTCAGGTAAGTAAAATTGCGATTTCATTGACAGATAAGACATCCGTAAATGAAAACTCTGCACACACCACACTTGTTTAATTTTCTGCGGAAATCTCACTGCACGTGTGCTCCCAGGATGAAGTAGCCACAGCGCGCGCACAAACCATTTCCTATTGGCGCAACCTGTAGAGAATATAGTGATTACGACCATATTGGTACTGTTACACAAGTTTTTAATAAAAAGATATTAGAAAATAATTTGGAAGAGTGAAAAGCCAAAAATTGAAATTGCATTTGAAAGTTTTGTCAACTGATCTTCAAATACCGAGGTCAGTTAATTTTGTTTGTTTAAACAGATTGTGATTGCATATTAGTAGTAATAATGGTTCTACTTCATAGAACGCAATGAAAGAAACAACAAATATTCTACATACGTTTCTTGGGTATGTACAAACGTTTAAGCTACCTTTTGTGATATTTAATAAAAATACTATGAAATGAACGCCTTAAACATAGTGTACAAGGCGTAATAATATCACCGTGCACCGTGTTTTGTAATGCATACCAACAATTATGTTAGAAATGGAGGTATTTTCTAAATGCTGTGGGACAAATATAAACAAATTTAATTTAATTGCATTCTTGAAGTTTTATCAGCTCTTATTTATATAAGAGACATATTTTCGGGTAAGATTTACTTGGTGTACTCCAAATGTAGTAACACTTGCGGGAGAAAAACTATGCTAAGAATGTTTAGACGGCTGTTGAATTGGACGATTTTCGGAGCCGTGAAGTACTATAATAGGGTGGGACTGTACCAATAGTTGACGAAATAGCGAATTCCAATTATAAACAACATAGTTATGTTTCTACGAAAAGAAGCTTGAGAAAAGCCAGACTTATTAAAAACGCAACTTTCGCGCGTTTCATTTGACAATTCAATAAACAAATATATTGCTGGAGGTGCAGTTGTACCAGTAGTTGACCAGTTGTTTGAGCGTGGATCATCGATTCCAATCAGTGTATATTGTTCCTTCAACAACGCAGGAATAAATAAATAATTTTACCATTCCTGTTAGTAGTTATCCATGGATACATTGTATTATTTGTAACTCGGTTTTCCTCTTGTGCGCTCTGCTTTCTTCCAAATTCATTTTACACAGCTTACGTATTTCGTGGGTGATGCATTTTCTTATTGCTCAGCCTTTAAACCTTACGGAAGTATAAAACACATTTTTTTACTACTGTGACCAATACGATCTCTGTTATTACCGATTATTTCCCTTATTGTTGAACAACTCTCAGCTGGTCCATTACTGGTACCGTCATCCTATATGCAGGAGGACTAAATGAGCGTCCACTAAGGGTGCGGATGCAAGTGGTGATGGGCACTAGGAAAATACCCGCTGGGAGGGAAAATATAAACTTATTTATTCCCTAGCCTGCCTTTTTATTAGTTTCTATTTTTAATTGTCTTTAAAATTATATTACTGGTTGAATAGCAATGTCGAAATCAACATTAATACGAATTCATACGATAAATAATGTTTGATCCATCTAATAAAGTGTAAATGTTGCATGGTTGAATATATGGATAGCAACAAGGCTGACTAGATCAAGTAGCATTTTCATAGTTTCGAGAAAAATAGAAAAGAAAATTTGACAGACCACTAGAATTCGTAGCAAACGTCAATACGATCGATACTTGTCCGCAAAAGTGTTCACACGTTTGGCTTTTTATGAAACACTTTTGGCGGAGCAATGAGATCATGTAGAACAAATGAAGATCAAGGAAAGTGATTGTAGCGACCAGTGGTCTACTTTGGCAAATCAAGTTTGTTAGTAATATGAAGAATAATAGTACCTACAACGTTATGGCGGTTGTGTGTATTAAACGCAAATGGATTGCTAAAGCAGATACAGATACATAAGAATATACGTGCAGAATATTCAATACAATATTTTTAGACATTCAGATTATGAGCGTGGCTTTCACATATTCAAGACATATGCCTGTGAACATTATTTACATTAATCAGAATCGCTATTTGTATCCAAGTATTCATACGGTTCCTGGCGTTCATTGTGATGAGGCAATTGTCTGAAGAACTTATATGTAGGTGGAACAAGGGGTAAAAGGCTCAATAAATCTTTATACTTATCTTCAGTAATAGGAATGGGTTGTTCGTACGCTCGATGGACATAATCGCTGGAAAACGCTCTTCCGTCGTTTTCTTTGTAGGGTGGAGTCCCATTCCATCCACTGATCCTCAGGAGGCGTGGTTTCCAAAAGCCATTAAATTAGGTGGCTAATATGAAATGCGTGAAATGTAGTTGGTAAAGTTGGTTATATGACTCAGTGATCAATTAAGTTAAAGAGAGTTAACAAAATGAGTGCTGTATGTTTCAAAAGAAAGGCATTAGAAAGCCATGTGTATCCAATACAATACAATAAGCGTTTGGCTGTTGACCGCTATATATGTCATATATTGTTACTTTCCTTACATTGAATCTTCAAGTAATCACATAATTATCATTTTTTTTAAATATCCTCTTAATATAATTTTATCTTTTATACATTTGGAAAAACGATCGGTAGGATGAAAATTAATTTATTTTCTTATAAAATTACGTCAAGAACATATTAGCAATCAGCTACTTGTTTTGATATATTGTTTGCGGTGTTGTGTCTTGTTTGTTTCGTAGGCACAATCCCAAATTTTATGGTACTTTTTTCGACAGTTAATGCTTGGTCCCATTTTCTTTTATGTGTCACTTTGCGATGTCTCTTTTACTTACAAACATTTAAGTAACATACGTTATTGTTCGTTGAGTATGTTCTGTTTTTGTATTTTATTTTGTGCTTCTAAAATATGTATACTGTTTCGAGCTCTTTATTGTTCAGCCTGTGATGCGCGCGGGAACGCATGTCGGAAAGACACGTTTAAGGTATTGTCCTGTTATTTTCCTGGTGTGGCGGAGGGAAAGTCACGGTTAAACCTGAGTCAGGAGTCATCGGCTGCTATCGAGGATAAGTCTTCACTGAATCCCCGGACGAGTGTTGGGCAACTACATAAACCTATATTACCCCTTCAAATTATGCACCTGTTGTAATAGCCATTATAATTCAAAGCAATTGTGCAGACACAAAAATAAAAGCGACCTCACAAATTTCTTAGGGAATTGTATCCAAATGGGTGCATGTGGCTTCAGAAGAAACCAACGTATACTTCAAATTTGATACATAGGGCAAATGAACAACTTCTATTTGGCCCATAGATGCATTCAATTAGATTCAAACAGCGAATAAGCACATTGTTGATTGAACGTCGTTGTTGATGTCACTAAATGCTGTTAATGTCCCTTTACATTACCCCTTGATATATGGAGGATACAAATTAATCTAACATATTTGAATGACTTAATGGTTGGAAAGATTCCTAATATAGAGAATTCGTATTTTTTTCCTCTAAAACTAAATGCTCAAAGATGTAACATATTTTGCAAATACATAATGGAGGGTATAATTGTTGTAGTACTTCGCAGTTCTACTCTTCTACACAGTTGTACCGAAACGAATGAGTGAGCTATGGGAACACAAACTCCAGTGTCGGAATATGACGATTGTAAGATTTTATTATCGCAAAGTATTTATTATAAAATACTTTACTTGCACTGTGTGGAATGTTAATGCTAGTGGTAAATGTTTTACTCAATTACATCTTCTCTCTCAAATGAAATAAACACTTATATTCTCTTCCATAGCTTTCAAACACGTCTATTTGTATCCTTAGCGAAAACTGTAATGTTGTTATGATTTTATTGCAGGTGGAAATGATGTCGAGAATTTTGTATTACAAGGCTACGGACACAATCACTGAAGCAATGAAAATATTTTTTTAATGACCAAAAACCGCTAATACCCAAATATAATACAAAATTCAGTATCCAATCTGTGCAACTAGTTCCATAAAATAATTAAATGTGAAATACGAATATGCAGACTAAAAGACACACTTTTCTCCTATCTTCGCTTTGAAACCCGCAGGTACTCCTACATTTGCTTGCGCAGTTGCCTTGATTTTGCAAGTAACAAATTAACAATATTTCTTATAATAGTCTTATACATTATGTGTGTCTCTCAGAAGTTTGAAGTTGAACTGATGATTTTAATATGAATAAGATTTTAGGGTGACAATGTGAGTAGTATAGTCCGTGATATTTAATATACGTAGAATAATTATCTCGTTAACGAATATAAATTTAACCAAAAATTATTGTCAATCTACTTTAGTGAAGTTGGTGGCTAATTATTTACTTCTTTCGTTCTAGAAGAACCATATCTACTAAAAAGTGGTAACAGTGTTACGTCACAGGGAGATCAAGATAATATAGATTTGTATTAGCAACAGTCATGCGCTTCATATTCCGTTGGTATTTTAAGGCAACTTTATCCCTTGCTATTAATTTATAGGAAACCAGTATATAATATTCGCAGAAATATGTCTCAGAGTACTGAGTTGAATCGAAGCTTTTGGGCAAGTTTGCACGTTCATTTAATAGGGAAGTATCTCGTTTGAGCGAAGATGCTAAGCACGAACACGATCCCTTAAGGGAATTTAAAATGCAAGAAGAATGTACGAAAACACAATTAAAGATATTGCCGAAGCTCGATGGAGAATCTCCACCCACCGATCCATTAAATATAGCAGAAACGCTCTTAAATTCTGAGCCAGTGGCAGTTAAGAGTTCAAAGAATTTCTTGTCGCAAATGAAAGAAGAAATATCTGCGAATTTTGATCTTAGTTCCGAATGTTCTGAAGTTATTTGTCCAACTATTTCAACGGCTGCTTCGCCTAAAATAAAAACCAATCGTCTGAGTCCAGTAGTTGTCTTGGAGCGCCTGCCTCTTCCTACTACTTCTTTGGAAACGAACAACACGGATATCAGTTCGTCTCAAGTAGTAGACGATGTCAAGAATACAGGGCAGAATCCAATAAGGTATGTCAATTAATTAGTTCAGTAAAAATCTTAAGTAGTAAATCAGCTTTAATTCTTTCACTTTTCTTTCGTTTCCATCCATAGTTTCAGTATATGTGTTTGGTATAGTCCGTTCCATGGTGGAGGGTTTGGAGTTAACTATATTCATGTCTTAAATGTGAATTTGGTATTGGATTTCGGCAGAAACACAAACAAGAGATAGAATTTAAAAAAACGCTTATGATTCTGCTAACACGTAACGAAAATTGGCTTTCCAGATTTATTTTATTTGCTATATTTACTGTTCTGAATGTATATAGACAAGCAGATAAGATTAGCTGAAGTAGAAAGCAATAACCAAATTGTGAGTTAGATTTTATCATTCACACAAAATATTCACATACACAGGAGCCATCTGTCGTTACCCCTTTAAAGTAGCGCATTAACTTCTTTCTTAGGGTCAGTGTGGTGAGTTGAAGAAGCAGCCAACCCTAGTTTCTAGAAAAACAGGAGCAGTTTTCTTGAGACTGCTCTTCCCATTATATTCTGTGAGTAATTCCGTACATTAGCTAGTTCTGGAGAACTGAAATCGGTTTGCGTTCCTGTAACTACGCACAATAAACTAAACAAAAATGACTAATGTGGTAATTCTAATGTCATGATGAGGGGCATAAATAGGCTTAAATAATAACAATTCAAAGAAAAATAACTATCTCTAGTACGAGCAACCAGTACACCAGGATTCGTACAACATAAGATAACCATGCTTGTTATAACACTCGGCCTGAAAATATCGAGGTATAGAAAGAGAACTACTCTTGTTTCTAGAAACACTTTCTTTCGACAGCGAAATGTATATCTTTTCCCTCATAAAACGTATTCAGCCCCGCGCGCTTGTTACAATTTCGCTAAGATGGTAATCAAGTGTTCCTTTAACCCTAGAAGTCATCATCGTTAATTGTGACGTCTTTAGTGGAAATTGACTCCATGTCAGAATCCGAACAAAAATATTTGTTATATATATATATATATATATATATATATATATATATTAGGCGTCAATTTTCTCTTTAAGTCGCGATAAAGGCTTCTTATATATTAATAAGTGTAAGTTTTATCTTTAAGTCGCGATACATGATTTGTCAATAGCGGTTATTGGCTTATTATATAAAAGTGGATGGAAATGTATATAATGTTTATCTAATGATATTTTCTTCTTATTTGACAAAAACAGGAATTTATATTTGACATTTTTATGTAATAATTTGCCACTGGAAGTGAAGTTGGGTGTTTTTAGATCCAAACAGATATTAAAGAAAAAGAAAACGCTGCAAAACCAGAAAACGAAAGTGTGAAATTTATGACAGGACGTTATTTTTTTTTTTCAGAAATACGAAGTCTTTCAAATTCCTCTGTTAAAGTTATAGGAAACTACTACAGGTTTGGACATCGTGGTCCGCTACATAAAACGGAGAGGAAAGATTGATCCATGTTGCAATTGCTAAACACTGCTTTGGTAGAGAGCACAGAGCAAGTAGAAAAGAAAATACGATAGATTGACGAACATGCACACGTCCGAGTCACTTCTTTATATCGTCAAACACACGCGGCTTACTTTTGACATTTTTAAATGCAGAAACTAATAGAAAAGCTTCTAAACGCAGCTTGCAATACAAAACTGAAAACATTGACCGAATCCTTTGAATGCACAAGTTCAATGTAAAACTATAAAATCTTCTCATATTTAAAGAACAAGGATTTATAGTTGAATTCAGTCGTAATAAGGCTATTGCCACTTCCATCCCCCATATATAACCCCTGATATCAAGGCGTAAACATCACGGGGTTTAGATCAGCAACAGGTAGATGGATTTTCGCAGATGAGATTCTCTGTATCGCCAAGCGGTCGCTCCCAACTCGACCTGAACAAGAAATATCTACATTTTAATTGGTATATCTCGCTCTCTTCCGACGACAAACTTTTTAAGATAAATTTTAAATTTTTTTTGTCGAATTAGAAGAAAAATATCGTTCTTGGCCATATTAGCCTTCTCCATCTTGTGCCAATAAACGCGACAGAAACTCGAAATGCGGTATATTTTTCATTCCATTGAAAAGAAGCCAAATTTAAATATATTTTGCTGAGAAAAATTGAATATTTTTGATATTATATAAATAATATTAATGTCTTCTGATAATAGTTAATTCAAATGAGGTTCTTCTGCTGATATATTTTATCCTCGCATGTTACAAAACACACTTTTATAATGAAAAATAAGCTTAATAAAATGATACTTTTATCGGAAATTGCATGTAGGTAGAAAGAAAATATTAAATTTAAAACGGTTCATTAGAATTTCTTTTAACTCCGCCAGAAAATGAAATTGCAATATAATGTATTCAACACGGCATTGAAAAGTCTGTGAATTATTTTATCAGTGTATATTATGCAAATCGGAACGCCATACATTCTTGTACTTTTTTCTTTCGTGTAGCAACTCCGCGTATACAAATATAGGAATATCGTCCGAAGTAAGTTCAAGACCAAAACGTGCAATTGGGGAGCAGACTAAGCAGCAAAACATTGAAGGACGTGTTAAATCAGTCAGACAAATCGAATATATTTGCGAAGAGTGTGGTAAGTCATTTGGAGAAAAAAGCAAGTTGAACAGTCATTTGATAACCCACACAGGTCAAAAAGCGTTCAAATGTGAGCAATGCCACAAGTCATTTGGACATAGAAGCAGCTTAAACAGGCATTTGATAATACACACAGAACACAGAGCGTTTACGTGTGAGCAGTGTGGTAAGACATTTCGACAAAAACGATGTTTAACCACGCATTATTTAACTCACACAAATGTAAAATCGTATTATTGTCAACACTGTGCTAAATCATTATCTCAGAAAACATATTTAAAAGCTCATTTACTAAGGCATACAGGTCTTAAATCTTATTTATGTGAGCAGAAATCTTACTTATGTGAGCAGTGTGGTAAGTCATTTGGGCAAGAAAATTTATTAAATAAACATTTAATAACTCACACAAGCCAAAGATTACATTTGTGTCAACAGTGTGGAAAGTCATTTTCTCAGAAATGTTATTTAAATTCGCATATGGTAACTCACAGAGACACAAAATATTATACATGCGAGAACTGTGGTAAATCATTTGCTCATAAAAGCAGCTTAGTCTGTCATATGCTAGGCCACATAGGTCAGAAAATGCATCCATGTGTGCAGTGTGGTAAGTCATTTGTTAGTAAAAAGACCTTAGTTAATCATGTGATAACTCACAGAGGCCAAAGACCGTATACATGTGACCATTGTGGTAATTCATATGTCCGAAAAGGCAGCTTATTCGCTCATTTGGTAACTCACACGGGCCAAAAAGCGTATGCATGTGGAGAGTGTAGCAAGTCGTTTTACGGGAAAGGTGATTTAAAGAAGCATATAATAACTCACACTGGGATAAAATGCTTTACATGTGAACAGTGTGGTAAGTCATTTGCATTAAAATGCCATTTAAGAACACATATAATAACTCACACAGGCCAGAAACCGTACAAATGTGGCCAGTGTGGTAAATCATTTTATCGGAAATACCAGCTAAAGTCACATCTCATAACTCACGCGGGACTAAAATTGTATACATGTGAGCAGTGTGGTAAGTCATTTGGACATAGAAGCAGTTTAATTGTTCATGTGATAACTCATACAGGTCTACAAGCGTTTTCATGTGAGCAGTGCGGTAAGTCATTTTCCTATGAGAGCAGATTAAGAAATCATATGATAACGCACACAAGTTCCTAAGTTTAGCACGTGAAGAGTGTGGTAAGTCATTCCATAAAAACTATGATTAAAACATAAGATGGCACAGAGTATCGTGAGATCACTATAGTAAGCCGTACGGACAGAAAGGCAACCTTTGATAATTCGTTGAGGATTAACGTTTTAATGTTCTGATAAGTGATGTAATTTGATAATAAAGGTAATCTTAAAGACAAGTTACCTACATAGGTTTGAAGTAGCTGTGCGGTAAGTCTCTTTGCTACAAGTAGACTTCTTACAAATATTTCAATGCGCAACGGTTCAATCAGATTAATATGAAGAACACTTCTTTCGAAAAAACGCAGTCATTTGGTAACAGAAAAATGAACAATTTGATGAGCTAGGTTGCGGTGCGATATTCGTTTAACATAGACGTCTATGACTGAATAGTTGCCACTTCATTCCAACATACAACACCTACGTAGAAATTGAACAGCATTGATGGAAACATCATATTTTATTGGGAATTCATTTCTAGGGAAGTTTCGCATGCAGCAGAACGGAACTACTATCCGTGTTTATTATGCTGTAAAAAGTTGTTTAATACTATAAGCCATCTTGTTAATGTGTGCTATATGATATTTCCTGGAATCATATTTGATATCAAATGTACATAATCTGATATTCAACTAACAGTTTTAGAACTCATTTGACTAGTGTCAGCACAAAAAACGTAATCAAATAATATTTCAAAATATTTTATTATCTTTCCCATATAAGGTAAAGAAAAAAGAATATGTACCTTTTGTCAATAACACCCTTTTACTGGTGTAGTCGTATTTGCTTTAGTAATGTATTTTTCATACCTTTTTATTTTTCATGTGCTCAAATGCTTTGCTATATTTAAATTGATTAATGCTATAAATTAACTTTCCCTCTAGTTACATTAAACATATAAAATTTACTATCTAAATCGTATATTTTAAACAAGCCACTAGCAGTAGAGTGACGTCAGTTATTTAAAAACTTGTAAATCTTAGAATTTCAGAAGATCTTTTGGATGTTACTTCAAATTTCGTAAATGTCGAGATCTTCAATATTGTAGTAATTGCTAGCGGTTGTTCGCAATTGGAAACAAGCCAATGTTGAAATATTTATTTGTATTTTATCTTCTAATTTTAATAAAGGATTTTATTATATAACAAAGTGAAAAATATGTTACCTGTGTTGATATTTTTTAAAAGATAGATAGGATAGAATAGGATTCCGTTTTGTAAGTTTTCGTTTCTCCAATTTCAATAATGGCGTGCTTTGGTTTTGAACCGGTAATTGTTGCCAACCGTGAGCATCGTATTGGCACTAGTGAAGATTTACAAACCAATCAAGGTATACTCTTTTGATGACGACAAGGAACGTGTTTACGTTTCACACTTAATGTAGCGACCGCCATTCTTGAAGCGAATGTACTGATGTGATGTAAGTGTGAAACTGACGCAATGTACATAAAATATTTTTGTTTAAATCTTCGGTGTGGAACTAGCGAAATAATGTTTTTTATAAATAAATTATATGTTTACCGTTGTTAAAGGCAGGACAACGCATATTTATTTTATTATTTACTCTTTGTCGCTCATTAGACATGTTATACATTATCTTATAAGATTTTATAATCAAACTTTGACTAAATTGTTCTAGTACAATCAGTGATTGGGAAAAGTATCTCTGTTGCCATTGCTTTCAAGGAGATAACTTTGCTTGTAAACTCATTGAGCGCACACATTTTAAGTAAGCGTAAATCAATATGCGTCTTTCCAGTTTATTTCTGCAATACCGAAAGTCTCAAATATTCATTGTTTATAAACATTTATGCTTCGGGGCTAATGTGGATAGCTATACATCTGGCTATACTCGGCATTAACGATTATATATGCTACATTCAAGGGTAAAAAAATCATGAAAGTATTTTACTTGCTAATAGTACATCGGATGGCCTGAGCTGTAGACGCCTAACAGACAAATGAAAAATCAAATTCAATTGAAATAACAAGTTTATATCAATGCTTCGTTCAGACTTTATACCCTCATTAAATTTTCTTAAAGCAAGTCTACACATTTGATATTGTTATAGACCATAATCCCCAAAACGACAATTTCCTCAAAAACAGTTATCAAACTTAGGAACCAATGCCGCCTCCTATATATGCATTATTAAAAGATGCTTTATTTTAGAGATGCAAATAATGGTTCAAGGAAATGTATTCGACTGTCCATATGTCATAAAAGAAATCTTAATTTAATAGTTCTCTACATTTTGCATAGGTGTTAATCAATTTTTAAGTATATTTCCAATAATTCCAGCAATTTTAAATAGTGGTAAATAATAAAACTGTTTTGATATAAGAGAAATTTAATTTAGCAAAGATTGTTACGAATAGAATAAAGTGTCAAAGTACCTCACAAATATAAATAATTACTTCGCTTTAAAATTTAGGGGGAATATCACCTGGTAACTCAAAATCAAAATAATTAATTTTAGTCCATAATTTATATCATTAATAACCTGAACAGGCAATCACCCTAATCATTTTGCTACCGTAGGGAATTCTTCCAACAGGCTTGACACGTAAAGTATATAAGTTTGCAACCAGCTGGCAAGGCAATATGCAAGATTGAAATAATTTAAAAGGGAATTTTAGTTGTCATGACATAAAGGGCATGAAGTTGTCATTGCACGTCTGCTGCAAAGATACAAGCTGTTAGGTGACAATCACCTATGATAAATATGTGCTAGGTGTTCCACACACAATAATGTTTTTGCACGGGGCAGTAAAATAAAACAATCGTTAATCAAAAGATAAAATGCCATTATGTGATCAAGGACTTTCCCACTTTGAGCTAATTCAGAACATTGACAGATTGTAGTTCACAAGTGAACTAAAAGAGAGTGGATCTCACATTTATAACATCAGAAAAAGCAGAGATTGAAGGGAAAATATAAAACAGCAAATGTGTGCGCATACGATAAGAAATTTTATTTACGAAAAGGGTGTTTACGCACTTCAAAACGGCCCGGCCCCGTGCGTAAAATAATCGCGGAATTCCTAGTCCAATCGGCTCCGCTTTTGTGATGTTTCAAGAAGCCGGCTTACTCCGTGCTAGTGATGGTAGTATCTTTCTCTCTGACAAAGTCGCAAGACGGATGAGCTAGTTCACTTCGAAATTATCAGTCCAGAGACAGAAATTAAAAGATACGAAAAAGGTAGTAACTGATCCAATATTAGAGAGTGTCTGAATGTCATTGTTCCCGTTTCGACTTACAAATTGTATCCAAATGGCGGGACACAATACAAAATACTTAGTGCTGTAAAACTTTACATAGAAAACATCTCCAGACAATTGCTATAAATGTTTTGATTCCAGAACTTTAATTTAAATAAAAATTCTAAAATAGAATGTAAATTAATTCATTTGTCATTTAAGCCATTTACAAGAACATGAGAAGGTAAATAATTTTCTTTTACTAAACGAACGCTAGAATTGCACTTGTGATCGCTTTCTCCTCAAAATAGACTGTACTGTCTCTCACGTTTAATCGCTATAATCTTTGTGGCATTCAATTATGACAGATACTTTCAAAGGTATTCCGAGCCCTCTCTTTCTAACTAATTTTGTGACAAATGGCTTATAACGAGGGACGAAAGAAAACGTCATCATCTTAGCCATTTTATGAACATGCAAAGCGTGATTCACCGTTATATTTAGCCTATAAATAACAAATAGTTTATGAATTCATTTGTAGGACTTTTTTTTGTTTGTTTGCTGAGAACGGGATATGATTCGTTGTAAAAAGATGAGGAGTATACCGTCCAGGACCTTAGTTAAAGTACCGTGGCCGTGAAGGTATATTAGGCTGGTGAAACTGAGGCAAAAACTAGAAAACCTCAGTCAAGATAATCTCGACCGAGGGATTCGAACCCGCGTACTCATTGTCGCTCTGAAATACGCAACTTTACTGCCTGGATAGAGCAAATAGAAGAAGGTGGCTATATTATTTCTTGCAAGTACAATTAGAAAATATAATATACCAAAATCACCTTTTGTACAGCGCTTGAAATAAATAATTTACATTAAAAAAACTTGATTCGCTCATGATCATCTGATTTGCATTTTTTACTTTTCTTTTTTTAATATTTTATATGAAGTATTCGTCGTCACTCAATTGTTGCACTTACTATTTGCATGCACTGATTAATAAAGATCGCGATATTTTTATTGCATTATATACTGAATGTGTACAAAACTCCGTCTCTCCCATAGTAATATATGATGTGTGTGGAATTCCTTATCTTTTAACTGTACTATGCATGAGGAATATGAAACGTGGACAACATGTTTTCTTTACGAGTTATCTATTTAATGAATTGAGTAGATTAACCAGAAAGACGCTACTTTCCTTGGTTAAAACTTGTATTGTTGTGTCCACTCCAGCAAAGGTCATAACAAATCATAGATTAAAAGGCAACTCTTCTAATACTCCCCTTTTCCATAATATAAACCTAAGCTAAGCTGTTGCTCCAAGAATGTCATCCGATCTTATCTTTTTTACTATAGTTTCTTTCTTTCATTCCCGTGAACTATCCCCATGCTATTTACTCACATGCTTTTGTGTCAAGGATACAGGGACTCAGCCTGGGAACATCTATTTACTTTTATTTTACTCATAGTGTGATGGTAAAATGATGCGTCCAAATGGAAAACATTTCCATCCGCAGCGAATGGCATACAAGTATTCACAGGGATTAAGCAAGAAAAAGCTCTTCAGGGGCAAAACGCTTGCCTTTTGGAAATCACTTTATTTATCGAACTAGCTCGTGAATTAAAATGATGGACACACCTCTTTCATGACCCTTGCACTGCTTTCAAGGGTGTGTGCAGTGAGAGAAAGAGGTATAGTAATATATCCGCACGGGCATATATTTTTTCCTTCTGGTTTACCGTTGCTTGAACACTTGGAGCATGTGTATTGAAGGCTACCACGTGATCAGAAAGACCTATCTTCTGCTGTAACTGGAACATATTGTTCGCGAACTCTTCAACTAGTCTTTTGAACTGGTCTCTCCAAAGAAATAGTTCTGTGCGAATTAGTCTTTCAAACGAATTAAACTACCAATCTGTAGTTCCAAGAGCATAAGTCTCTTTTGAGAGCGTCAACGTGTTAAATAAAGACGTTAGAGCTTATGCTAATTAGGAACACTGAAATTGGAAACTTTATTCAGAGAACCTTAGCAGCTTGAACATGTTACACGGAACAATATTCATTCTGATATACTTTTGCTTAATAAGTCGTTGATTAATAATGATTAACAAATTAAAAACATCAGCAGTATTTACGTTTATAGCATTTTCCATTTAAACGCTGTTCATAAATAATAAACGTTAGCATTCTTTCAAAATGCGACAGGTTCTTCACAAGAAAGTTAAACTTTCTCCATTCATAACGATCATTCTTTTTGTTCTGGCGTAAGGTTTCTCTTTCTTAATACTGAAGAAGAAACAAGCTCGTTCTGCTTGTTCCTCTCTCCATCCGATTATACCTTCAATTATATCGCCTTATTTGCAATCTATGTGTGAACAATATCCTTGCTTCGTCCGTCCCAACGCAATTGAGACCCAAGTAAAACATTACGTCGCGCTGAAAATACATACAAGATTAAGTATGTAAAAGGAGTTATACTCGAAGGGTTTAAGGAAGTTAGCCTAAAAGACTGGTGTAATTATATTGTGCTTGTAAAGTAAATGAAGAGGAAATCAGATGAGTTACAAGGCTTTCTCAAAGAGCTTGCTATTTCTCCCTCGCCCTTATGATCCTCCACGTCCTTCTAATCTGTTATTGGCAAGTTGCTCCTCACAAGATGAAGATAATGTAACTCTGATGGAAGCATTGGCTCTAATTAGAGACTAAACAAGGTGGTAATTGTTAAATACTAGAGAAAATTTAGTAGCAGTTGTTTAAGTGAAATCTAATCTCCCTCTCCATCCGGTCCTTACGCTTTCTTTTTTTATCTTAACATAAAATTTACCTTGTTTAACATATTCAAGGAGATGGATTTATTTATCTTCTTCCTTTTCATCTCTTACCTGCAACCCGAGATTCATCTCCTACCTGTCCAACATTTCATATTAGGATTCAAAGAAAATTCAGCTCCTGTTTCCAATAAAAGGTTGAAGTTCCCGTAGAACTATTTCCGGGACGCGATTCGTTCCGAAAATTGCGTTCTTTAATTCTGCATATCGATGGTTGGCCGTTGATACATCGTAACAACATTTTTGTGAATTAAAGTAGTTTTTGTATTTTTGTTGAAATGATAAAAATTGACAGACTTTCCTGTAGTAACTTCGTGAAAAATAGAGGTTTTTACTTACAGGTTTGTTTGTTACGAAATTTCATTTGCAATGTGTGCTATTTTTTGTAAATGAAAAGACAACAATTTCAGGTGACAAAGAAATTATACAATGTAACAATGGTTAACCCTCCATATTCACTCTTCTTACCACTCTCTTTGATCTAGGAATCCTGAAAACTCTCTCAAGTTTTGCTAACCTACTAAATACTATTGCAGCTCACAAATGGTATGAACTGTCAAACCGTATTTCCTCCAAAAGATGTTTAAATTGGGCACTTGTTTCAAAGGAAGTAACATGAACCCATACTGCCATTTAAAACAATTGAAGTATCCCGCAGACACAGAGGTGTTCACTGGCCGCACTGGTTTCAGCAACTACATCATCCTTTAAGTGCACTTTGGAATGCACATTTTTAAGCTGTATAAAAGAGATACCGATCACAGTTGAGAGCTTCGGCTCTTCTCTCCCAACACGTCTGGTTAGCGTGGGAGCAGTAGACCACCTACTCCCTCCGGGAGAGGCCAAATTCAGTAGTGGATTGAATATAGTTCTGAATTATTTATATATAGTGGTTCACGAAATCTAGAAAAGGGTCGTTCAGACCAAACTGAATATGAAGAATCATTTGGCCACACTTCTGATATCAGAGGTGGCTCGCAAATGCATCTACGCTGTGAAATTGAAACACAATTTTAAATGGCAACATGGATCGATTTTCTGCGATTAAAAGAATAGCTATATTTAACCAGCTTCGACAGGGAACACGTTTCGATAGCTTTTACGGTTAGATAGCTAGAAGACATAATTGGACGTCAAAACTAACATTGGTATGGAGGATTTTGGGGACTTTTCTGATGGTATAA
Organism: Lepisma saccharinum; assembly: GCA_022664845.1. Lineage (NCBI taxonomy): Eukaryota > Metazoa > Arthropoda > Insecta > Zygentoma > Lepismatidae > Lepisma > Lepisma saccharinum. The sequence goes on along the minus strand of JAGDQP010001023.1, from coordinate 114,629 downwards.
CGTAAAGGAAATATTAAATAAGAGTTCCAATCTAAAGTGAAATTCTAAATGGGGTATGTGGAGTCAAAACGTGGGATTTTCAAACAGAGGCCTCCCGGGAATACTGTTAGCGAGAGGTAACTTCAAAATTCTAAATCCAAACAATTGTTAATTTTGCTTTCTTTGAAACAAACATGGAATTGTGAAGAACTTTCAGTCGTATAATGTCTAATATCTCGTTACGCTTCGCAATTACAAGATCTAATTGGTAGGTCAACAGTTAACTTAGTAATCAGCGCTACCAACTGAAGACGTTTAATAATATTTCCTCTGAAAGTTGTTCAAAATTTTAAGTTTGTTTCAAAGAAAGCAAAACAACCTGTTTCTATTTACTATTTCCAAGTTCTTCCCGTAACAGTATTCCCGGGACGTCCCTGTAAATAAAATGTTCCCCCTTTCGTTCCGCATATCCCTCTTGGTATGTTACTTTAGCTTGGGACTTGAAGTTACTACGCTTTTTGAAGTACAGCATGTGAAGTATCTCGAAAACTATGCTAATTTCAACCCCCACCCCAATGAAGTATTATAGCTGCCATAATCATATAACTTATCGAAACGTTTTCCACTAAAAGTTTGTTTAATTTACCGATTGTTTCAATGGGGGCAAATCGAACCCTTGTTGCCACTTAAAATTTTGAAGTTTCCTCCCCGTAGAGGTATTCCCGATACGACCGAAATTTCGGGAGCAATATCACGGGATTTCGCACATGCACTTTGATATGAACATATTTGTTTCAAAGACTTCTGTGCTATGTTCAATCCATTATTGGATGAGGCCTGTCCTGGAGGGAGGTGTTGGTCTACTTCTCCACGTTGCGAGACGTATTGGGATAGGAGAGCTAATCGGCACTGTAACTCTCCGGCAGCTCCCTAATTTCATCATGATCCGGCAGCTCCCTCTCGTTTCGGAAAATACCCTTGGAAGATCCAAGAATCGAACTGAGAACGCACGAGCTGCAGTCAGCGACGGGGTATATTCATTTAGGAAGATGAATTCATAGAGCAAGCTACAGTTAGTTGCAGTTGTAATTTTGGGTGGAGAGGAGGTGCGCAATCAGAAAGCAGTAAACATAGCATTGTGCTAAATACACATGCGCTGGACGATACTTTTTCTCACATTATAACAGTATAAGAAAACGTATAAAATAATTATATAATATCATCTGCACGCTGGACCTGTTTGACCCTAAATTATATTCCAATTGTTGGAGAAGAAAAAGGCGAGTAATGTCTGCTAAACCATGTTAGATTTCTACATCTGACAATGCCCATTGTACCTTTTGAATAATCACATATTTGCCAAAAGTAACTGCTAACAAAGATACAACTTGTTGCTGACGTCCCTCCTATCTTCTTACCGTCGGGTCTGGAGATATAGCTGTAAACATATTAAATTAAATAAATACTGTAGGCGAATGCCAAGTTTTGGTTTAAAAGATGAGTTTTGCGTACCGTTAAAATAGTTATTATACGAATATAATTAAATTATTGTGTTTTCTCGCGTGTTTGATTTAATTTTATAGTGGACTACTCATATTTGCTGTATAATCATATATTTTTTTACATCTGTTCGCGAAAATCAATTTCACTATGTGTTCAAAATTTACTTTATGTGGTCAAAAATGTAAAACTTGCTGAAGAAATCAAATACGTTCAAAGTCTGAGTGAGTGTTGACCACAAAATATAAGAATTCGGTTATATTTACTTTATTTACACAAAAGATATTCAGAAGATGTAACCTTTCCAAGGCGTGTGAAATTGTTCAACGCAAAATATAACCAAGCTTCGACTTACATAATAGATAAAAAGAGAGGACGAACGGAAAGTACGAGGGTACCAGGTGCGTAAATATGAAACCGGAACTTATGTACCGAAAAGACACAGTGATTGGATGCCAATGGTAAGAACTATTTTATTCGAAGTATTGGCCATGGCTAGCGATACATTTCTGCCATCGTTCCCCCAATGTGTGGATGCCAGACAAAAAAAAATATCTGTGTCTCTTGTGCTGCACACCAATCACCAAGCCATTTCCGTAAGATATGAAGTGCTGGTCACCAAATGCGTGTCCCACGGATGCAAATAAGTGAAAATCGGAAGGCACCAAGGCTGGTGAGTAAGCCACATGCGGAAGGATTTCCCAGCCAAACGCCACAATCGTTTCCTGGACTGGTTTTGCTGAGTGGGAGGATGCATTATCGTGAAGCAAAATTACTTTATGTTGTCTCTGGTCATATTCTGGTCGTTTTTCACGCAAAGCTTGATGCAAATCAATCATTTGTTGTCGGTAACGTTTGGTATTAACTGTTTCGCCAGGTTTCAGAAGTTCATAATAGATCATTCCCTTCTGATCCCACCAAACACAAAGCATTGTCTTCCGTCCATAGCGATTTGGTCTTGCAGTCGATGTCCCCGGTTCTTCTGGATTTTACTCTTAGGATTCTCGAAATACGTCACCAGTCACAATTTGATTTGCTTTTGTGCCCCGCGAGCAGAATTTCGCAAGTGGTTTTTCGGTTTTCCTGCTGTCGTTCCGTCAATGCATTTGGAACCCATTTTCCCACCTTCTGAATCTTTCCCATAGCTTTTAAACGCATGGGAACTGCTTCTCGCGTCACATTTAATTGATCCGCGATTGAGCGTCATCCTCATCCAACAAAGCTTGCAATTCGCTGTCTGCAAACTTTTTCGGTGGTCTTCCACGTTCTTCATTTCTCACGTCAAAATCGCCACTTTTATTTTTTTAAACCACTCATAGCACTGTGACTTACCAAGAGTATGATCACCGTAAGCTTCGACAAGCATACGATGCAATTCTGCAGAAGTTTTCTTCAAATGGTAACAAAAAATCAATGCTGCCCGCAAATCGTAGTTTGTAGGTACAAATTGCGCCATGTTCAACGCTATTAAACACTACAGTATGACATGAAACCTGTCTGGTTGTGAGTTGTAAATCGTTATCAGCAGTCAAAACAAGCAAGTGGCGCCAATGACGCAGTTTTACGATAACCTCAGTGGCAGCTAAAGCCGTCTATGCACAAATTCCGGTTTCATATTTACACACCTGGTATGCTACTTGCATGCGCCCCTCAGAACACGCCCATAGGGAATGCTGTGAGTACACGGACGCCCATTGTGTACAATTAAAACGTGTCACATATTGTCCGTGATCTTTTAAATTAAATGCGTGTCATTCATAACACGAAGTGACGCCATTAATGAATATTCTTCCACCCTTCATTATTTATCCAGTTGTGGACTTAATTATCTGTGGTGAACAACACGAGTACGTGTTTAACGAATGAGTAATGACGGATTTTCGTAACACTTTTTGATTAAAGGCTGTCGATAAGTGTGTGTGTGAAGATGTATCTGGGACATATATTTACTATATTAGCAGTAGTTCGATGATGGTCAGCACTGTAGCACTCCCAAATTGAACGATGCACTTTCCGCCATATTTGGGGACAGAGATGGTCTGCTAACAACTTGAATCGCAAGGACAGGGAGTTTCGAGACCACACACTGCCTTTGCGCTGACCGCTGGATAAAAAAAACAGTGTTCTACGCAAAAAACTTGCTTAGTAAATAAGAAAGTTTTAAAATACAGTAATATGAAAATAATTGCATAATATTTTTAACTTTTATTTCTTTAACAAGGAGACCATATTTCTTACTGATTGAGAAACAGAATCGATTTTGTGAGCAATTGACTGACAACTTTTAAGGCAGGGTTACATTGTATGTCGCAGCCGTATGAAAGTGAGCCGTATGAAGGTGAAAGCTAGCTTTTATGTACATATTTACAACTGACTTGATTAACACATACACATGACTCTGCCGAACTCAGAACGCACTATTAATGATGAGAAAGGGGAGAATCGCGGTAGAGCGTGACCCACTTTCGTAAGATAATTGCCAACATCAATATTGATAATATATGTATAAAACCAGAATCTGCTGCAAATAGACTACGGAGGAAATCAAAGATTACCTGGAAACGCAAAAGTATATTCTTAAAAAAAAAAAACATTTCAGAACCCTTTGTCCTCACATACAACACGATATAACTAGTATTATGAAGACGTGAAGAAAACGGAAATTTTTGAAAAAAAAAAACCAGGAAAAATTGATTGTTTTTTTTTCGAAGAAAAAAAAAGTGGTTTTATTGACGAAAATGTTTCTTTTTTTGCCAATATCCACTACTTAACACACCCAATGCATTTGTTGTTTAGGTTTCGTTCAATTGGATGATCTTACGTTAAAAAATGAACAGAAACTTTCAATTTACATTAGAAATACAATATATCTCATTAACATCCTTGTACATGAGTGAAAAGTTCTGTTCCCTGCTGGCCCTTAGGCATCTTTGGCTCAGACTCAGAAAACTTACATTTTGCTTCAAGACTTCGTCAACCGCAGTCCCAAGGCGGATGTTTTTCCTAAATGTATGTTTTGAACATCAACTAACATTTTAACTAATTCATTGATCATAAAACGTTGTCGAGGACCCGGTAAAAGTAAAAAAAAAAACGTTCTATTCCAAAGAAGCACGAAAAATTAAAAAAGAAGTTTTTTCCTGTACTCATTTTTTTCGTTTTTTTTAAACACTAGATATAACCATGATAATGATAGGTGTTTTGCAGAAAGGTAGGTCCAGACCCGAAGGACCCTGAGTAAGGTGGACTGATAGTTGTTGGACATTGCCTGCTATGGGATTACAATATCAGACCCTCCTCCTCTATTGGTGACACCCCCAAGATTGCGAGCTCACCTCTCCACTTTGAAATTTGTAAGGAAAAATCTTAATCAAAGCCGTGCAAAAGTCCAGTTACACCATCCGTATATTAATTTCATACACTCTTTAACTGTAAATCCTGTTGGCATCCTTGATTTAAACATCAGCGGGTAAGCAGCTTTCGGACGGAAGATAACGCGAAAAAAGCAACAAAGCGCCACTTCGGTTTTAGCCGCCATTTTAATTGCAGTGACCTGCGGATGTCACACGTTGGTCAACTTGGAAGTCGAAATCCAAAGCAGAGAGCCAAAAGACATAGGTGAGTCTTTGTTAAGAATATTTTAAGCGCTAAAAGTTTTAAGAGTCTGGAAATTTATTTCATTCCATAAATTGTTAACTAAATGTCGCGAGAGCCAAACAGTATATACTAATAGTACTTGTAGTATATTGGATGTGTAGAAACTTTATGGCGTTTTGCAACTTTTATAACGAATAATGCTTTTGTAGCATGCGGGGTCTTACAGCATGTCTAGCTAAAGGTTTTCCACAATACTTTATTTAGTACAACATTAAATATGACCAGTCAAAGTATGGTTGGGTTAGAGAATAACATGAAAGCACCCATCCTAACTGGGGATACGGGTACATGAAGAAAGCAAATCACAAAGTAGAACAATAACGAACAATATAGACATATATTAAATGAGCATGCTTGCTACTACTACTACTACGTTCCCACAGGTGAATGAATCTCCTTAATATTATAATGAAAGATCCTAGTTCTTAGTCAAAGCAACTTTTTTTTCTGAATCACTACCACTACTGTAAGAATTTCAGATTTAACTTCCACGTAGGTAAGTACATTTAATCTGATAAAGTACTAATACATATGATTCTTACTATACTGCATATCAGAATATAATGCTTTGGAATAAATGTTTGACACGAACAGGAACAAACCTAACTTTTGAGGCACTGACCTATGCTGTCAATTACTTTAATTTTTTTTTCCAACACTTCCATGTTAGGGCGATTGCTCTCTGTTATATTATCTCAACTAAAAATGAAATAATAGTCAATAACTTAATATTGGGTCATTAAAGAAAGGATGAGATTGCGCAATAACTTCTTTCATAGACAATGACGCCTACCATTAAAAAGGAATAGAAACTGACAAAACGCCAAGGATTGCAAACCGTTATAAACATGTCAAAAAGGAAAATAATTTCTTCATCTATACAAAATAAGTTTATGCTCGAATTTGTGTCAAAATCGATTTATTTATTAAAGTTCCACAACACAATCATACCGATATCCTTAGTTCACCGGCAACTAAGAAGCTGTTTAGCGTACAAGGAACAACAAATATAAATTACTACAAAATCAAAAGGTTGGGATTATCTATTATTAATAAATTTAAAATTATTAGTAAAATATTCCTTCAATAGTTAAAATACAATTTAATGAATTTCAATAGATAAACATTTCCAAAATATTCAAGACGGCCAAAAGCTACAAATACTACTAATTTAAATTCACACAAAAATTATATAATTACGAGTTATATATTTAACCCTGTATAGCTCATGTATACTAAAAAGAAAATATTTTGGTTTTAAATTTATGCTTAAATCGTATTACCAATTAGATTGAAATATATTACTTACGACTATTATTGAAAATAGTGTAAACATAGTAAAAAGTGCTATTTGTAATGGAGGTAAATAGTAGTTTATGCTGCATGGGAAAAATAATATTGCAAATGCAGCATTTTGTATTGTGTCAATGTGGACAGAGACAAACAAACTTTTCACCCGAAGATAAAAGTAATTTATTGTTTTCAAATATCAGAATTCTGGAAAATAATTCTAAGGAATCCATTAATGAATATTATACAGAGTTATTTAGTGCTATAACCTCTCAATTCTGATTTATAGGATATTTTATATAAGTATTCTTTCAGACATTATAATCTGGAATCACGTTTAATCCCATATGCTGCTGAATTTGTCTGTTGCAAAATTTGTTAAATGTTCGTGCAACCAAAAAGCAAATGAAACTCTTTATATGAATATTATCCTAGAGCTATTCTGTAGGCCGACATAGCTCATTATTTAAGAAGACATTTCCATGTTGCACTCCGTTCCCTGTAATTAAATGCCTTGTTACAGTTCTTTTGGGGGAAATAGCGTTTTCACATGATTGTGATTTAATCATTCGATTTTTAAAGTCTGTACTAAGTAGTTTTGTGACAACGCTTATGTGAATTTTTTAACCTCTGTGAATGAAACTTGCTTTACAGACTAACGTTTCATATTCCTGATTTTAGGTCTGTGTGAGTTATCAAAAGATTGTAGAGAATGATTGATTCTTCAAGTGACTTACCACTCTGTTCATACGAATAAAACTTTCACATGCGATTTTAAATAGTCTTACAACTGAACGAACTGCTAGAAGCTGAAATGGATATTCCTAGTTAAATATCACTTCAAAGCACTTTACCAATTGACTGGCAAACTTGCACACATGAAAACGGCTTGTACTGTGTGAATTATTGCATGGCTCCTGAAAATACTTGTCATAGAATGACTTGACAAAATGTTCAGATGTATGATATCTGGCTTGTGTTCATAATCAAATGTCTTCTAAAGCTCTTCATCTAAATGATTTCCCGCACCGCCCATATCCATGTAACACATTTTGTATGTAATATAAAATGCTTTTACTTGATTAAAATAAAACGATTTGGCACACTACTCACATGATTAGCTATTTGTGTTGTGATGTACCGTATTTCTCTTTCACGCTAAATAAATTTCAACATTCCTCACATTATTGCGTCTTTTGTCCTGTGTGCATTATTGTGAACATGCTGTTTAGATCTCCATTCCGATAAAATGACTTGCCAAACTGCACACGCCTGCTTCTTCTCACCTGTTTGAAATCGTACATAAATCTTTAGGTATGGTTTGTTTTACAAGGTTTTGCCACACTGCCAACACTTATACCGCTCCTCTATTTTGTGCCTTATCGTATGCTTTGAAGGTACCCTTTCGGATAGTTTAACTTGTCGCACTGTCTATTTGTATACAGCTTCTCTCGTGCGTGAGTCACTGTTTTTAATTGCCTTTCCAATTGAATAACTTCTAACACTGCCCAAATGAATACATCTCTCTTTTGTATCATATGCGTTTTGACTTTTTGATTGAATAACTTGTTACCCTTCCAGCATGTATACTGCTTCTGTTTGTGTGACTTAGCACATGGCTTTCGAAATGAAGTTTCTGACTGAATGACTACAGTCTTATCACACTTCAAACACTCATAAAATTCCTTTTGGTGTGAGTTATAAGCTACTTTTGTGGCAGAATTATTCTGTCACACTGCTTATCTTGATAAGGATTTCTCCTGAGTAACTTACAACTAGCGTTTTTAAATTACTTTTCTGACCGTGTGACCTATCAGACTACCAATATGTATACCGCTTCTCTCCTGTCAGTTACCACATGCGCTTTAAATAACCTTACTGATTTAATGACACGCGTTTTAAACCACTTGCTGACTGAATAATTTATCAGACTGCTAAGAGATTTACAGCTTCTCTCCTGTGTAAATTGGCTTATGCCTATTTAAGTAACGTTTCTGATTGAATGCCTTGCCACACTGGCCAAATGCATACAGCTTTATCTCGTGAGTGAACTTCATATGCGTTTTAAAACTTTTTCTAAAACTGAAAGACTTGTCACACTGCCCACATGTATACTGCTACTATCCTGTGCCAGTTAAGACATGCCTTTTAAGCTACCTTTCTGAATGAATGATTTGTCACACTGTCCATATGTATAATCTCTCTCCCGTGTGAGTTAATATATGGCTTTTTAAAGGTATTACTGTGATTCAATAATTTGTCCCACTAGTAAATTATATACCGCATCTCTTTTGTATGAGTTATCATATGCCTTTTTAAACAGCTCTTCCGACTGAATGACTTGTTACATTGTTCACAAACGTACGTCTTCTCTTCTGTATGAGATATCATATGACTTTTGAAAGTACTGTTATGACTGTATGACTTGCCGCATTGCCAACACATGTTTAGCTTTTCTCCCGTGTGAGATATCATGTGTGTTTGTAGGTAATTTTTCAAATAAAATAATTTATCACATTCTCCACATTTATACTCTCCCAATCCCGTGTGAGTTAACATATGTCTTTTTAAGTTGCTTTTCTGACTGAATGATTTGTCACACTGTCGACATGTATACTGTCTCTCTCCCGTGTGAGTTAACATATGTCTTTCTAAAATATTTTTCTGACTGAATGACTTGTCACAATGGCAACACGTGTACTGCTTCTCTTCTGTATGAGTTATTATATGGCTTTCTAAACTACTCTTTACACTCAATGACTTGTCACACTGTTCAGAAAATAATATAGTTTTTCTCTTTGATCGAACAAGTTTAGCAGAATAAGTTGTCACAGATTTCTTATTCTCGCAGCCAATTGAAAATGTTGGTCTTGTAAACTTTGTTACCACAGTGGGAGTCCCATAGTTCCTAAGGCGAAAAGATGAGTTTAAAATTAGAGATTTTGGTATTATTTTGAAGCTTAAGTAAAAATATTTTGAACAGAATAATTACCAATTATATGCTTAAAATTTGTAGTTAAGAGGAAAACATGTTTATGATAGATAAGTTGTTTCTTTCCTATTTTCTTTAAAATTGAATCGATGCAGGCGGAATCAGTCAATGTGAGGGGAACAATGAATAGCAACAAAGGGTTTGCAGTTGTACAAAGTATTTTAGGGCATTCTCGAATTGTTGGACCAACCATTGAATTATCTTTGAAAAGGAAAAAATATGCGAATTTCCAGACATTTTAAGCAAAAAGCATTAATATATAACATGTAATAACTTGGGATTCACTACAAATTTTAGTTCTTAACCTCCGAATATTTTTGGAAACCTAAGAGAAATTCTAGAATTCGAAATTTTGAGATTTGAATAACTTAATATTGATTGGGAGGGAAAGAATTCTTAAGGCCCATATTTATCATATTTTCTTAACTTACTCCTGTAGACAGAAAAAGAACTCTGGCACGAATATGCTGTTTGTAAATCATATATATCTCAATATTTAATGTACTCGTGTATAAAACGGCTGTACTAGAGTAAATGCAAGACTTTGTAAACAATTACATATATCGAAAGCCTAATAATCAGACAAAAATATTGCTAATTGAAATTGCAGTATTCTTCTTGTTAACTATGATAATTAGAAAAAAGTGCTTTTAAGATATACCGAAAGTCTGCAGTTCTTGTTGAACTAAAATGTCCGAGAACCAAAATAACTCCGCAGAAAATACCATGATTTGGAAACACAAGAAACGTACATTCACAATCAAGAGAATACAAGTGCATATCATAATATTTGATAAAGTAGGTGATGCAAGAATTCTCTGATAATCTAAAATAAAATTCTGTGCATATTTGATAGATGATATAAACTTCTGTTAAAACCCAGATGTTATAAGAAATTACTTTCAGTTAAATTAAATTTGTTTAAAACATATTTGGCAACAACGGTTTCAGAAGAGAGCATGGTAATGGGAAATTGCTGTAATGTAAAAAAAGGAGAGAAATCTATAAACACGGCGTTTGCCCACCATTAGCAAATATAGTATAAAATGGGTCCAAATGGAGAAAAAATCATCGAGATACGCGCTCTACTACTGAGCCAGTGCAGCTCTATCCTGCCTTTGGGCAGATCGAACTTAAAATTTGGAAATTGCTTTCTACTAAAGCTAATATTATACGCTTCTCTATGCACATTCTGAAGAGTAGAATCAGTAAACAGAATTAATGCACACAAGCTAACTTCCTTACATGTTAGCGAATCACAATCGTGATTTTTACAGTCAAAATCTAACTTATATTTTCATTAAATTACAAGTTCAAGCACACATTGAAACCATGAACGTCATAAACTCAAAGTCCTTCAAGATGGAACGCACTGTACCCAACACATATACCGAAACTATGAATATATTAATAGTTAATTAAGTATGGTTCAGAATTTAAGATATTTCCTAAACTGATTAAATTACACAATAAAACAATTGATTGTCATACCTTATTTGATTCTCTCTTTCATTCTTGACATAGCCTGCTACTTGGGTCGAACTTCTATCGGCGTTGATCATTTCCAAACAAGTGGTAGGCAAAGGAAAGCGCTCCAAGACGACTACTGGATTAAGATCATTGATTTCTATTCTATTTGAAGCAGGCGTTGGAGTTGTTGGAAAAGAAAGCTCAGAGGGTACACAACTAAGGTTGACATTAGTAACTAATTTTTCCTTTATTTTCGACAACGCCTTTTTCTGATCCATAGGTCCCACTAGCCTCGAAATTAAGAGCATTTTTGGTTTATTTGATTCGTTGGTAGGTAAAGATTCTGCTTTTAGCTTTGGCAATATATTTAACTCTGTTTTCGTCAATGACTCTTGTATTTTAAAATCACCTAACGGATGGTATTCGAGCTTAGCATATGGATTCAAACGAGGGACTTCTATCTTATTTAAGTTTATGGCCGACCCTGTTGAATGAGCATCTCCAGTTTCCCAAACATTTGAATTTGATTGGGTACTTTCAAACATACTTCAGCACTTATTATATACTGATTGTTTCTAAATTAGTAGCAAGGGAAAAAGTTGATTCAAATCATCGAAGTAATATGAAGTGCTTGATAGTTGCGAATACAAATCTACACTGTTTGGATTTCCATGTGATGAAACATCATTATCACCCTGCAATTAATGAAAAAATAATAATTATCCGCCAACTCGGCTGGGGGAGAATGACAAATAGTTTTGCTTAAACTCATATTTGACAAGAATTTATTATAACAACATGCAAAATTAGTACATACAATTTAATACTCACATACTCTACATAATGTTTCTCCCAATACAAACATCAATCGTACTTTAACTTCTATAAGAAGGGTAACTCCATGAGAAGACGACCAAAGGGGATTGCCACTACTGTTTTAAAAATTTTGATAAAACTTCGAAATATCATTGGGCCGAATGAGAAAGGGAGATTCCCCAAAGATTAATTTTGAAATTGCATAATTTCGGTTTTACAGACGTTCAAGGTTTAGGGGTTAGTCGCCATCTCGGATGATTTGCTACCCTGCTTCAAGACCGAAAATAATTAATATCTCCGTAAATATTATAGGTATGAGGTTGAATAAGGTGTCAAATTAAAGCTGCTGTAACGTCCTTTCTAAGTATGTAATTTGTTTCAGTCTCGTTTGCACAGAATTGTGCAAAATGTATGCATATTGTTTTGATAACTTTGACCCTAGTTCCTAATTTCGGGTAGTACGCAGAAAAATCAGTTTTGGAATATTACTTGATAGGATTGTTGTTGATCATAAGGAAGTTAAAAAATGTTGTGTATTTGCTTCTAAGGTAGTGTAAACACTGGTAAAAATAATGGAACTGCAATTTCGGTAAATCCACTTGATATCGTCCAGCTTGGTTGCTTGGGCCTTTACATATTTATATCCCTTGTATACGAATAGTTCAAAACGTGTATTGTTTTATTTTTAACCCACCTATTTAATTAATGTCGGCTACTTTTGTATTGCAGCACATACTCGCAATGTGCTTGCATACGTATACGGAAAATGTATCTTCGCACTCGTTTATCAGAGAACATTTAAACAAAAGCAATTTTTCTACTAACTGCTTGCTTCATTTTAAATGCATTTTGAAAAAAGAAAAATTCCTACTTTGTGGAAATAGAATGATCCATATTAAAGAAGAAAATATGTCTTCATATTTTGTATATGTTAAATATTCTTTGATATGTAAAAGTGTACAAAAATCAACTTTGGCATTCAATTCCTTCCGTCCAAGAAGTCACCCTGAAAACTTCAAATTGTTTCTATTTCGACTATCATATTTGGATACTACTTTGACCAGTTAGAGTGCGTTTTAGGCTTTTCAGACAGAGGACTAAAATTATCAAGGAGAATTTAGAGGGAAAATGATTTTTTTAGTGTTCTATGATAAACGAGTCTGGAGATATTACATTTTCCGTAAAAGTCTGCAAGCATTTATGGCATGTGCTGCAGTACAAAAGTAGCCGTTATTAATTAATTTGTTGGAATAAGAATAAAATAATACACGTTGTCAACTTATCTTGTACAAGAGATATACATAAATAAAAAGAATGAAAGGCTCAAGTAACCAAGCTGGACGATTTCACATGGATTTACCGAAATTACAATTGCATATTTTTAGTTTTTACTATACGTTAGACGTAAAGAAACAACACTTTTAATTTTACCTATCATCTCTAACAATATGATCAAGTAACATACCAAAGATCATTTTGCTCTGTATTAACCCAAATTAGAAATTGGAAGTCAAAGTGATCATAAAGTTTGCATACATTGTGCACGGACGGAAATGGAGAGTCTCGCTGCCTTGTAATGAATGGATATCAACTTCTATTGCAGGTTGAAATACAAAGGTTACGAGTCCACGTTAAATTGCAGGTCCCGTCCTTATTCATCCCTTGGAAAGGAATGACAAACTACCACCATTTCAGGTGTCCAGAAACCTTAAAGTCAGACCCTAGCTTCGGGTACATCAGTCATTACTGTCAACAAGTAAATATATATTACAGTTAAAAGAAAAGGTTGAAAGTTGAATATTTATCACCTACACCTCACTCTGTGATATTTTCCCCGTGGCCGGAACCTGGATTCATACATTGATTCCAGTAAGGAGCCACAATGGCTATGTACACGGCCTACGCCAAAGTTTTATACCAATAATCCAGACACGAAGTAAGTGCCATAATATTCAATAAAATATTTCAGCTTGCTTATACTGTTATACAAATATTTCCTGCTTCAACGATTGAACATTTTTCAATTGCTACCACTTGTGTGTTGATTTTTAAAGCTTCATCAATACATAACTGAACTTCTACTTACTAACGAACGATGTAGACAATGGATATCGAACGCGTGTGTTCACTATTTCAACAGTGAATAGATGAGACTAACAAAATTTGAAACAGTCAATAAGGATGCAGCCTGCTTCTGAACATCAAAGCGATGAGCTCAGCCATACACTCATTAAAACCTTTATTTATTTACTTTCACAACTGTAGTGGCCAGAGAGTGGGTCTTGGCCGGAAACTGGTGCCACCACCCTAGTACCATCATGTTTGTAGAGTAAATGCTTCTTATATTCTACTTTATTAATGGTACAGGATTCAGAACTTATTTCACTAAATTCTGTTGCTTCTGTCTTTAGAAGAATTATACTGCCAACAATTCAGTCAAGCAATTTTCACTGTTATTTTGTAATATTTCTCACATTGAAGGTATTCAAAATAATATCATTTTACATACGATTAAAATTATTAAGGTACCAAAGTGGGACATCTCGTAAAGTATGACCACAGCATGGCTTAAACACAAACGCTGTAAAGATACGACAAGACATAAAAATGTTGAGGCACGCATGCCGGGTCGAAAACTTGATGAATCGATATTCTTAATGATAATGACATACTTATTAACGTTCAAATGAAAATATTTCTCTGGTTTTAGAAGCTAAGATGTAAATACTAATATAGAAATTAATTGCATTAAAGTTGTTGCTTTTCCCATAGCATTTAGAAAACATCATCGCTAAAAAGTCAAATCTGGGTATACACTACGAAACGTAGATCAGAAGGATAATTCTACCCTTGTACACTATCTACATGACGTTTATTTCTCGCTTCAAAATATTTGAAAACAAAATAATATCGCTTGCCCCCTTTTTTTACAGAGAACTAAGAGGAATTTCCTGTTCCTTTGAGTGCTCCCTGTGAAGTATAATCGTTAATGCAACACAAATGCAATCAACAACGTAGAAATCAAGCAGACACAATTAACATACCTCAATTACTGTAGGTTTAGTTGGCAAATCTGTCCAAAACTATTTTCAGATTTGGTTTTTGACATGGTTTTGTACATAGCGAGGACATTTTTTTCTTCTTAAGTTTAGTTAACATTTTATTGAATGTAAAGTATTTCCTGTCTCTTAAACTTGTTAACGCTTAGTATATTCTTAACAAAGATTTGTAGGACTCACCTGTATGTTTTTGCCTCTCTGGTCTGGATTTCGACTTTCAAGTTGACCAACGTGTGACTACCTGCAGATCACTGCAATTAAAATGGCGGCTAAAGCCGAAGTGTCTTTTGTTGCTTGAATCGCGTTATCTTCTGCACGAAAGCTGCTTATCCGCTTATGTTAGGATCAAGGATTCCGCCAGAATTTACACTCAGCGGTTGTGTAAACCCATTATATGGATGGTGTAAGTGGAATTTTGCACGGCTTCGATTAAGTTTGTAACCTTAAAAATTTCTAAGTTGAGGGATACTCCCGAAGTCTTTGGGTTCCATTATAGAGGAGAATGGTCCGCTAACTGATTTCGATGATAAACGAATGAAGTCTTGTTTCGTTGCAATGCTGTATTGCAAAAGATACTGAACTTATATCAAAACCGATTACACAAATGTACGAAACGTAGGTCCGTGTACGCGACTTTGGAAGCATTAATTAAGGTGGGTTACCTTGTAAATCATTAATGCTGTTGTCGAAAACGGAACAACTCCAGACTTTGCTAATCTCCGTGGTACAGACAAGAGTGTTAGGTTGGAGCCAAGATAACAAACAGTTCTGGCTGTTGTATCTAAACTGTTAATAACAAGGGATTTTGTTCAGATGTAACAGTTAAAATTTTAGCAGTCTACCTAATAACTACTTTTACAATATAAAATTGTTCACCTCCTCCCACGCTGATCTCTCGCCGTCTAAGAAAGTACGATACGCTACCGAAGACAACCGCTACAAACAGCTAGCGTCCTGTTGACTACCGATTATATACGTTAGACTGCTGGTTTATTTTGCTCTATTTTGTTTACTTGGCAGTTTAGTCGCGCAGTTTTAATCCAGAGAATGGGAGAAAAAGAAGTTATTTGCAAACGAAAAGTTTAGTAGCTAAACATATCCCACAAAGATTATTGATTGGGCTTTTATTCACGCAAGTTGTAGCACGAAGGCACTAAATGATCGTATAGAACAGAGAAGCCGAAAAATTAAATTCCTTTTGAAAAGATATGGCAGTCATATCTTCTAGCACTCAGGTATGTTAATCTTGCCAGTTTGCTTTTAAAACGGCATTTTCAGTTGTCCATAAGTGGAAATAATGGGAGTAGCTTCACTCTGTACAACGAATACATCTGTATTCATTATACAGAAGGGGGAAAGCGATTTTGTGTCACTTATTTTTAAAATATTTTCTATGGTGAAATCCTACACCACCTACATAGTGTACAAGGGAAGTGCAGAAGAGTATCCTCTGGTTATCTGCACTGCGTTTGGAAAAGTGTACGCACAAAGGGAGATTTCATTAAAAAAAAAGTGTTCACTAAATGCCATTGTGAAAGCTGCGGGTTAAGCTTACTTCATTTGCTAAAAACGGGAAATGTAGATTTTCCAACGTGTGCCCAAGTGTTGAAACGTAAAATACATTATAAAATATTATGGTTAACCGATCCACAAATATTGAAAATTAGCAAAATTTACAGTAAAAATGGGTAAGTTAATCACTTGTAAAGTGTTGAAAAGAAAACAAGAACCAAAGTGCGTTAAATTGGAAGATGGATCGGTTGAATGTAATGGAGGTGTTGAGACGTGCAGTAAAAGCGGCAGAAATCTATCGTAGCTTTGAGTTTCAGGCTGTGGGAACTGTAAAATTTCAAAATGCGTATATATAAAGAAAATAACCTAACCTGTCTTTCCTAGCCTAACCTAACCCACTCATAATTGACTTGTAAACAGTAGCAAAAGGGCTAAAGCTAAAACGATGTTTTGTACAATTACATCGCACCTGCATAACACGGAAAACAGTGATATATGGCATTAATTTCACGAAGTATTAAATTAAGTGGTAATCTTTCGATTGATATCCAGGCAAATCAATATGTAGGCATAGAAGCTTGTAAATTTCGAAGAACGTGACAAGTGACTTTCATACGAGAGTGAGCCGAAGGTTATTGGATCGGTTCTGCGGAATAAAAACCAAATTTAAAGTCATTGTAGTGTGTGGCAATGATTGAAGAGCGCTAAGTGCTTGTCTTATAGCGTCATGTGGCAAAAGTTGCTACCTTACCCAAAATGACGTCCCAGGGACATCTGATGGATCTCCTGGCAGGATATCGGGACGTCCGTAGGATGTCCTGTTTAAGTCCCGTTTACATCCATGGGACGTATAATTATAATTAATCCTTCGTATAACTATACGAAGGCATATCCTTCGTATAGTTATAATTAATTAAATAATAATAATAGTAAGGTCGATTTAATTTATAGAAATTGCAGGTAGGTAATCCCGCACGGCTTTCCAGGGGACATCCAGGGGACCACGGGATGAACTGTTTGTATTGCCCACAGAGTTATCCCACGGACGTCAGGACGCGTCGTTAGGACATCGCTATAGGAGCTTGAGAAATCTGACGTTAACGGGATCTAAATGGGACGTCCCAGGGATGTACTCTGCTATGTGGGTAGGGTAGCGGTGATTATTGCGTTAAATTGAAATATTTATTAAAAATAGTAATTTAAAATACGTTTACATAAAAATATGTTCTACATAATTCACACAACAGTGGGACTGTCATATGCAAATAGCTGTTAAAATAGCAGTCTGAAATAACTTTTTATGTGAATATGAATTTAAAAAAGCTATTTAGTAAAGTAGGTGTTATTTATTTCCAATTAGGGGTGCACAAAGTGTTTTAAAGGCCTGAAAAAACTGTAATTTTGGGGGAGAAACAGGAAAAATTGGTAGTTTTATTGACGAATTGTTTCGTTTTTTGTCTCTTCATCACCAATATCCATTACTTAACACACCTAATGCATTTGTTGTTTAGGTTTAGTACAATTAAATGATCTCACGCTAAAAAAAAGTACAAAAAAAGTTTTAATCTACATTAAGAATGCAATATATCTCATTAGCATTCTTGTATAGGAGAGAAACGTTCTGTTCGCATTTTGGCCTTTAGGCATCATTGGCTCAGACCCAGAAACCGTACATTTTGCTTCAAATCTTTGTCAGATGCAGTCCGATTGCGGATTTTTTTTCTAGATATATGTTTTGAACATCAACTAACATTTTAACTAAATCATTGATGATAAAATGTTGTCAGGGTAAAAGTAGCGTTCTTTTCCAAAGTAGAAGGAACAATAGGAAAGAAAACTTTTTTTTTCGCAGACTCTTTTCTTCGTTTCTTTTAAACACTAGATGCACACGAAAGATTTGGGGCACAGAATAGAGGCATCTGATATTTTACGGTATTTGTAAGGCGCAGTTCGACATAAATGTTTATATAAACTCTTTATTATTTACTTCGTTTAAAATGTGAAAGGAAATAACTATCAATGTACAAAACGTAATACAGGGGTGACCACAGGGAGTTATCGTAGGAAAGATGCTCACATACTTCTTTGGGTTATATACTGTTCACTTGAACGTTTACACCTACATCAACAGGAACCTCGACAAATACGTGATTATGTAACATTAAATTTATTCTTGAACAGTTATAAATTGGAACTTTATAAATTAAATGTTTTAGACATATTCTACTGAGTCAGGGATGGAAGGGGAAAAGGATGTGTAATTGTGTCGGTCAGAGCTTAAGTTAAAGGTACCAACCCAGCATGTGCCTAGTGTGACTGATCAAAAACCTCTCAGGATGGCCGAGTGCTGGGGCCTATTTATTATCTCCATGATCCTAAATTAAGGCTATTCCGCTGAGCTACGGCCACTCAGTTCACTAAACAAAGCATATCAACTTATCCCATATGTAATTTATTTTTGAATTGTGAGCACAACAACAACAGTCTCCTTAGGGAACGGTCTTCATCGGGTTGCACAACATCGTGCCACACGTCAACCAGTTGATGAATCCCTGCTGGTAGCAGTCACTGGTTTTGGAGGCAAAAACATTGGTAACTATTCGTCGCACGTCATCCTCATTTGTAGAGTTTTCCCGGAAAGGTGGCATTGAAGGCTGCGAAAAAGACAGTATTATGTTGGTACAAATTCTGATGAAAACGCCGAGTGGGGGCCACATTCCTTGATTTTAGCACAAGTTCTTTTTGGAGGTTGTGGTTGCGTGTTATCACCGAGGATGAGCACACCCTTCCGATTAACCAGACCTGGTCATTTCTTCAACGATGCAGTCCGTAAACGTTAAGGATGCTCACAATAGTCATTTCCAGTAAGGTTTGGTGACATGGCAACAGCTGGAAATGAATTATCCCGCGTATGCCCCACTAAACACTCAGCATTACTTTCCACGGGTGGAGATCCTGTTTTGGCACTGTAATGGTCATTTCGGTGTAATGATACTATAGAGCATCCACTTTTCATTCCCTGTTATTATTCTGTCCAGCATTGGCTCACGTCTGTGACGGGTGAGCAGGGCACTTCAAATGTCAAGTCGCTGCTGCTTCTGTTGAGGCGTTAACGCATGGTATAACCATTTTCCGAGTTTCGACACTTTTCGAAATTCCAGTACCTGACGATGAATGGTCGTTGGAGTATCACGAAGTTCGCTGGTCAGTTCTTAATCAGTTTGCGTTGGTTACCCCTCCACCGCTTATTACAGGGCATCGTTGTCCAGCTGCACAGGTATCCCTTCTCGAGGCTTTTTGGTGAGGCTTGTATCCCCAGACTGTGTCACTTTCGCACATCCACAGCAATCTGATCATATACGGCATTTATGTTTCGTGCCGCTGCGCTGGTTAGATGTTCCAGGTGACTATCATACAGCATGACCTGCCGAATGTGGTCCTCGTACACTCCCATGACCAAACACATGCCACAATTTCAAAACGTGGAGTAGACTGTTCTTCTGGACCCTACTAGACAATCAAGTCCCCTATGTGACATTATTTTCTCGTCAGATGGCGCTGTTGCAGCGGTTATCGCATTTACGACATCGTGAAATAACCCCGTCAATTTTTCAAAGCGCCCACTGACATAAATAGTAATATAAGTATGTTATTCAGGACAACAGCAGCAGTAACAGATGCTCATGCAAATATGTTTATTCTAATGGATATGTTCTTTGAGAAAATGTTTCCTTTTAAATTGCTTCTAGCAAAATCAAATATTCCTTCACTATTTAAATAACAAATTACAGTACATTTAACTAGCATAAGCACATACCACTAACACTAGTGTTCCATTGTTAAGCGAGAATCAGGGGGGAAATGGGTGTTACCATTTTGACGTAAATTTGGATTTAACCACAAAGAAATTTCAAACCTAAATGTACGACTGTATAACTAGTCCATAGCTAATGTCTCACATGACACTAAACGTTGTAATCAAACGGGAACAAAGAAGAGGAAACCTGGAGCAACTTCAGGTCAATTTGGCCCCATACATTTTCGTACGATTTTCGCTGGTTAAACCATGTGTTAGTGCACGTTAGTACCAGATACCTAACGTTAGCGCTCTAATAGAAACAGAGAAGGATGAAAACTCTGGGGGGGGGGGTCTTCTATCGACTGTGGTTCACACAGACTTACTCTCTGACAGACAATCAGCAGCCACAGATCTTTCTGATTGACCCACCGTCAAGAGAACTTACTTCATAAATACGGGGTCTCGCGACCTCCACATGTACTTCTTGAAATTGGCGTTGTTAACTTACCTTTAAAGCTTGAAGAAATACTTACATTTCATCTGATCTACCTGAGAATCATGGATAAATAGAACACGTTAGAAGAACCTATAATCTTTAACTTACGTACTTTCGCAAAATGTCTTAGATTTTGTAACACAGTTTATTATTACATATTTTCTTCATTCCACAATTAACTATTGCTATTTCCATAAATGTTGTAAAGGTGTTGGGTGAAAGTGCATTGAGAGAGGGATTTGAGTTCACGGCTTTCATATTTTTAACGAAAGTTTGAACTTGGACTTTGCTTAAAAGTCATACTCCTAAGTTTGTATGTAAACACGTCCCTGAAGTTTCCCTTTACATATACGTATAATTGACCAAGATTTTATTTTGGTTGCTGAATCTCCTCATCTGAATGTGTATATACAAGCAGCGAGATTACCTGAAGTAGACAGTAGAAGTATTTGAAGTAGAAAGCTACATCCAAATGTTATCCAACAGGTCCTCAAACTTACTGGGCCGATTTTCACGCTTCTTGTCACTCAGGTCAAAATTACCGTCTTTGAACCGACGAAACCAATCTCGGCACGTTGTTTCCGATAAAGCACTGTCACCATAGGCCTCCACAAGCATTTGATGCGCGTCGGCAGCCGATTTCTTCAAATGGAAGCATAAAAGCAGAGCTTCCCGCATATGATCTTTTTCTGGCACAAAACTAGCCATGCTTACCAACGAAACACTGTGTGTTGTTGTCTGCACTTGCTGATTATGTGCACTGATTCGTGTTCCCAGAGGTCCAACTCATCCACACAATAGGTCTGGCGTGTCCATGGTAGCTTCATACGCTCACGAACGCCATCTATGGGCAAACAGCAGATTTAAGCTTATACACCTGGCATTTATGTTGGAAGGTGTAGCAAATTTTAGGTATTTTTAAAACTTTATATTTTTAAATGTCTTAAGAAAGAAAGAATATTTCAGACGAAAATTACAATATTTTATCCGAGTTTCGGCCTTTCAATAAATGTAATTGTGTAAACATATTTAGAGATTGAAGTATACTTTATTACAATAATTTGTAACAAATTAGTACATAAAATATAATTTAACTAATTTGAAAACTTCAGGATAATGGCAAATTGTGTTTTTTGTTTTCCTGAAATGTAAATTGAAGAAAATAAAAAGAAGAAGGAATACGTATATTTGGGTTTAGCCTGTGAATCTGTTTCATTACCTACATTTTTCAAGTAGGAAGCTACTCGATTTCAAGATATTTTTTTTTCTCTGTGCTTTATTAAAAATATTATTCTAAACTTAGGTATTATAATTTAAAATAGTTGTCATTTTTTTTTGCAATTTTTATGTTCTTGTAATTTAAAATATCTGGATTTTTTCGGCCTTTTTCACGATTTCGAAGAATACTTTCCCTCAAAATTCTAACAATTTGAAAAAATCCCAGAATGCTGTATACAACGCTAAAAGTAGTGTTATTGTTTATTATCATCTCACCTTAAAATAGTTGCTAAGATTACCGGGCTCCCACCAACAATGCTATCTTTGAAATGAGCAGTCTGCTATCCTGTGATGGCAAAACGGGTACACGTTTTACATTTATCCCGTATACGCGGCTAGCATTGGCTGAAATTGTATTTGAGAGATACCGCTAAAAGATCCTAAAATCATACGCCACTGGTACGCGTATCGATTGCTTGCGTCATACCGCAAATTGGAACGCTTATTTGTGTGATCGTATGCAGTTGTGAAATATATTGCATTTTTGTTTGAAATTGCGTCGATGCTTTTAGAATGAATAAACATTTATAGTGACTTACTGAGTAGTATAGTGGGTCTTAATTTTTCATATATGCTTAACAATTAGATCGTTCGAAAATATTAATTTTAACAAAGAAAAAATATTTGTTAATACGCTGTAATTGTTTTGGCGTCTAATTAATTATTTCTTTCGTTCCAGGAGGATACGAAAGAAAAATTTACCCAATGTAGTTTCACATGGTGACGAAGATAATACAGATTTGTATTGGCAACTCACATGTACTCCATATTCCTTCGGTGAACTAGGACAACGTTTTCTCTTTCTTCTAATTTAGAGAACATCAGTCTTGAATGTGAAATATGCCTCAGAGTACAAAGCAAAATTCAAGCATTGAAACATCGGTTTCGGCTACAAATTCGACTAATATTGAAGTACCTAGTGGGAATGAACATGTTAAGCTCGAATGCGATGTCTTAAGTGATCTTCAAACGAAAGAGAAATGTACGAAAATACCGTTGAATGTTTTGTCAAAGCTAGATGCAGAATCTCTATCCACCGATCCGACAAACAAATTAAAATCGGCCTTAATCTCAGATCTAGTGGCTCCTGTATATTCAAAGCATCCCTTGGCGAAAGTAAAAGGAGACGTGTGCGCTGATGTGGATTGTAGTTCCGTATGTCCAACAAGTTCAACACGTGGTCCAAATAGAAGAGAAATAAGTTATTTGAGTCCAGTGGTTGTCTTGGAGCGCTTGCCCTTCCCCACTAATTATTTGGAACCGACCAACGCCAACATAAGTGCGTCTCAAATAGTTGACAGTTGCAAGAAGCGAAGACAGAATCCGTTAAGGTATGGTAACTAACAGTTTAATATGTAACTTACGTTGTTTTGGAAAACTGTCTTTATAACATACTTTACGATAACGCAATTCTTATTTCCATAGTTTCTGTTAAGATGTTGGGTATAAAGTGTATTCTATTTTCGAGAGTTTGCGTTCACTGCGTTCAAAACGTGAGTCTGAAGCAGGATTTTGCTTTGAGAATCATACACCAAGGACTAGGTTTGAATTTTTAAATAATGCTTGATGTTTTACTTTACAGAAGTCAAACTGAGTTCTGAGATTCTGTTTACTGAATCTACTCATCTGAATTTGAATATACAAGGAACGAAGACTACCTTAAGTTGAAAGCTATACCCTAATTGTGGTGGTTGATCTGTCCAAACGGAATCTAAAGTTCCCGTGGCGCAGTAGTAAAGTGCTCAATTCTTCGCTTGAAATCTCCGGTTGGATCCCGTATTCTGTCATGTCGGGTTATAGGGGCAAACACTGTGTGCTTCACTCTAGCAATTTCCCCGTCATAATCCAGTCGTCCAAGACCATTGTTGCCTAAGAAACGTTTACATCTGTGTAGATTTTTGTTTTAACAAAAATGATTTTCTTTATATTATCACCTATCAAATATAAGCAGAAATTTATTTAAAAAACAACACGGAAGAAATTTATACATTGTCTGATATTTGTACTGATGTTCGAAGCTATTCCAGAAAAGGTAAGACCGTTAAGCTTCGAGCTTCCAGAATATGAGTTTTCGCTGAGTTACTTTCGTTCCCGAACACTTATCTTGGATGAGTTGAAAATTTTAGGTATTTTTAACTTATTTTTTGATATAGTAGGGAACAGAGAAAACACTTGAGATAAAATTAACAATATTTCAGATTTCAACTTTTCACAAATTTTAATTTTGTAAAAATAATTCCAGATTGAAGTAAATTGCATTACAGTTGTTGATAATAAATATGTACATCAAATTTAAGGATTTGTCTAATTTCAAATGTTCAGGTTAATGGCAAGTTACTTTTTATGTCTTCCAGAAGTGTAAGTTAAAGAAAATAGAAAACACAGTTATTCGTTTTTTTAACCTCCAGAACTTTTTGTTAGCTACATTTTTTAAATAGGAAGCTACCCAACTTCAAGATTTGTAGTTGTAGTTTTTAAGTTTCCTAAAATTGTTATTGTATAGTTGAAATAATTCTCAAACTATTACATTTATTATGTTTTCGAAATTAAAAATGTCGGGATATTTTTATGGACTTTTTCACGATTTCGAAAGTACCTTTTCCCTTGAAAGTCTAAAAATTTGAAAACTATCCCAAAATTTTATATACAACCCTAAAAGCGTTGTTCCCATTTATCCTTTAACCTTACATATAAATTATAACTAAGGTGGGTTATACTGATTCAGAATAAACAAAAATTGTATGTAGAGATTCATCTTAACTACCA
This sequence comes from Lepisma saccharinum, assembly GCA_022664845.1. Taxonomy (NCBI): domain Eukaryota; kingdom Metazoa; phylum Arthropoda; class Insecta; order Zygentoma; family Lepismatidae; genus Lepisma; species Lepisma saccharinum. The sequence continues at coordinate 90,015 of JAGDQP010001023.1, read as the reverse complement.
TAAACAATCTATTTGCGTAGTTTAATATTGTAGACAGTCCGTTAGATTTTTATTAAATTTTATAGTGAACATATGAAGCAAATCGCTATCCTATAAATTGATCTCTTTTTCTTAGGAATTCTGGGAATCCAACTGAAACAATTTCGTGTACAATACCAAAAGTTTCATTGAAGGAGAAGACTAGAATGTATGTGAGTGATGATTTTGTAAAACATGTCGGATCAGAGAGAAAGGACACGTATATGTGTGAGCAGTGTGACAAATCGTTTCAACAGAAAGACCATTTAAAGAGGCATATGATATCTCACACAAAAGAGAAGCGGTATACATGTGGGCAGTGTGACATGGCATTCTATTGGAAATGTAATTTAAGTAAGCATATGGCAATCCACACAGGACAGAAGTTGTATTTCTGTGAGCATTGTGGGAAGTCATTCACGGACAAATATTATTCAAAACTTCATGTAAAAATTCACACAGAACAGAAGCCATACACATGTGTGCAGTGTGGTAAATCATTCTATTTCAAGAGTAATTTAGAAAAGCATATTATATATCACACAGGGCTAAAGACGCAATTATGTGAGCATTGTGGTAAGACATTCAAACTGAAAACGGATTTAAACCATCATATGAGAACTCACACAGGACAGAAGTCGCAAACATGTAAGGAATGCTGTAAGTCATTCTATCTTAAAAGTGATTTAAACAGGCATATGGTAACTCACACAGATCTGAGGTCGCATTCATGTGTTCAATGTGGTAAGTCATTCTATACGAAAAGAGATTTAAAAACCCATATGGTAACTCACACAAGAAAGAGGACGCATCCGTGTAAGCAGTGTGAAAAGTCATTCTATACGGGGAATTGTTTAAAGGATCATTTGATAACCCATACAGGCGTTAAGTCTCACATATGTGAACAGTGTGGTAAATCATTCGGATGGAAACGCTCCTTAAACACACACATGTTAATTCATAAAGGCCAAAAATCGTACACATGTGAACAGTGCGGTAGGTCATATATTCGGAAACGTTATTTGATGGATCATTTGATAATCCACACAGGTCAGAAAGCGTTCCCGTGTGTGCAGTGTGGTAAGGCATTCTATCGGGAACGTGATTTAAACAGACACAGGCTAAATCACACAGGAAGGCCGCATAAATGTGAGCAGTGTGATAGGTCATTCTATCTGCCAGGAGAACTAAAGAGACATTTGATAACTCACACAGGAAAGAGGTCGCATTCGTGTGTGCAGTGTGGTAAGTCATTCTATCTGCAATGTCGGTTAAGCATGCATATGGTAACTCACACAAGAAAGAGGGCTCATCCATGTAATCAGTGTGACAAGTCATGTTATACCCGGGGTGATTTAAAGAATCATTTGATAATTCACTCAGATATTAGGGCTCATTCATGTCAACATTGTGGAAAATCATTTAAAACGAAAAGGCAGTTAACATTACATATGCTAATTCATTCAGGGAAAAAATCCTATTAATGTGAACGTTGTGGCAGGTCATTCCTTCGGAAAAGAGAAATCGAGAATCATTTGCTAATTCACATAGGACAGAAATCGCATTCATGTATGCAGTGTGGTAAGTCATTCTTGCTGAAAAATTATTTAAACAAGCATATGAAATCTCACAAAAGACAGAAAACAACCATGTGAGTAGTGTGGTAAGTCATTCTATCTAAAAATTGATTTAAAGAGGCTTATGATATCCCACACAGCAAGGAAGACGCATCCATTTTAGAGGTGTTGGAAGTGATATTATGGGAGGCGTGCTTTAAAGATTTTTTTATAATACACACGGGTCTTGAGTCCCACGCATATCAACAATTGGGTCAATTATTTAGGTCAAAGGATGGCTTAACCAAACATCGAATTACACATACAGTGTATATATGAACAGTGCATGACGTTATTCCTTTTGGAAATTAGTAATATGATAATTTGATAAGCCATAAAAAACAAGACGTTTGTAGCTGTGAAATATGGCCAGTTATTCTGTCTGAAAAGTAATTTAAACAAGCATGCAATGTTTCACACAAGTAGTAATCATGTGTGCAGTGTTGTAAGTAAGTCTATCTTAAAGGTGAGTTAAACAGGCATATGATAAGGCACACAGAACAGAACTTTGATGCATGTCTGCAGTATGGTAACTCAGTCTATATGAAAATAGATGTAGAAACCCTTATGATAACTCACATAAGAAAGAGGATGCATCCGTGTAAGCAATGCGACATGTCATTCTATGCGAGTGGCGCTTTAAAGAGTCGTGTGATAATTCAAACTAGTCTTAAGTCTCATCCATGTCAGAGGTGTAGTAAATCATTTAGATGGAAATGCGGCTTCAGGAAACATTATAATTCATATAAGCAAAAATCGTATACACATGAACAGCGTGGCAACTCATTCCTTTAGAATGTTAATGTAAAGGATACATTGAAAGTTAACCCAGGACAAAGCCGAAATTTTGTTTGCAGTGTGGTAAGTTAATTTATCCGAAAGTAATTTAAAAGTCATTTGGCAACTCACTCGCAGGGAAGTCATATTTCTGAAAATGGTAAATCATTTGGACAGAAGAGCAGATTAAACACTCACTTCGTGACTCAGAGGCCATAAAGACCTTGTAACTTTCAAAAGTGTGATGTTATGTTCTAAGAAGTGTGAATTTGAGAAATACAAGTTATCTCAAGGTGGTTTAAAACCATAATAACATAACGAATGTGGTAAATTTTATTTTCGGTAAAAGGATTCTTACAAATGTGTTAAAAGCTTCTGATATTAATGTGAAGTTGCAATTCCGAAAATGGTTACACCAAGATATTGCAATTCCGAAAAGGGCAAGATATGTATGATACAATCTAATCAGTTACGAGGTTTACAAGATATAGGCTTAGGGCAGTAATCGTATGCATAATTTCATTTTCTCCTGGTTCTACAGTATTTAACATCAACATTTGTTATAAGGAAATTAAACAAGATATTCGAGTCAACATCTATCGTAGGTTATATTGACAAGGATCCATTTGAAAGCATTTTCGTACATGAGCAAATCTGAAACAGTATGAACATAAATTGTGTTATGAGATAGCTTCTTAAATGTACGGTAAAACTTATGGTATCTCGTTGCAATAGTTTTCATATGCTTTCTGTTTAAAGATATTTCATAGAAGTCAGTAGAATTCCGTGAATAAATCTATTCACATTTCGTGAGTGAAAATGTTAAAATTTGAGTAGAAACCTAAATTTCTGTGGTGGCGAAAAGTGAATACAAGTTTTCAATAACTTCACATCAAGCTGGCATACTGACCGAAAACTTGGATAAATCATAATTATTCAACTTGTCGACACATTTTACCTATTTGCAAAAATAAGGATGAGTATTTTAATAAAGCCATGTACAATTTCGAGGTTTTTTTCTTTGTATTGGTCTTTCAGCTGAATTTTCATTAGCATGTAATGAAAGCAGCTCGAGATTTGTCATGGTTAGATATATTTGACTGTTGGTCAATATACATAAAATCGTTAAAAATTCTCTCACTGTGTCTATTTGAAATGTTGGTTTAGTTTTCCCGATAGTGAGATTTTGGGAGGGTTAATATTTCACGGTTTGAACTTGTTTTCAGTCTTTTACCGGAAATAGCATTAAATGTCCATGAAAATAGCTTTGTGATAATATAGTTCGTATCTTTCCCGGTATATGGAAAAGCATGTTAGCAAATTTATTGCCATCAGTTGAAAATGAAATATATTACATTCTAACATTCGTTGTACTACGCTAATTGTGATAGATTTCTTGAGAATTGAGTATATTTTATAGCATTAATTAAGCCATGTTTTCGTGAATAAAAACGGATAATTTCCTCGGCAGCGCTGAGAATTCGTATGTGTAAGGAGAATGTGCGAATTTTGTGAGTTAAAAAGAATTTTTAACAAAATAGCAAAGATCTATAAACTGATTGTGATTTTTCCAGTGTTTAAAATTTTCCCAAATTTGCGAGTAGGAAAATTCTAGTGTCCCTGGAAATACGTCTGATTTTAATTTTTGTAGACTACGGCTCTGTCAGCATAGGAAACTAAATATTTTATTATTTTCTCAATATTCTAGACTAACATGTGTATTTATGTTGCTAATAGCATTTTTGTTGACTTTGGTACGCTTCACTAACATATTATTGTACATTTTATATAAATTGCTGTAGGTTAATTTGAGGATGAATCTAAAGACCTCTTTTTAGGATGTATGCACAATTTAAGGTTTAACATTTAACTTTTAATTAACTGCATTATTTTGTGAATTTAGTTCAACACTAGTGGTAGAACTGTATCTGATACTTACTTAGAAGGTTTGGAAATTTATAACTATTATTTTAATCACAGAACAACGGAAGACGCAAATTTGAGAAAACCGAACAAAAATCAACTAAAAGATTCCATGCTTAGAAGTACAAGCCTTTGGCAACATTAAAACCCGAAAAAGTTGAAAATAACAGCTACTTTAATTCTTAGTGCACGGATGACAGCAAAAGGATATGTCGTTTTCTGTTGATCCGTGTCTGACAGATCTCCAAAAGCTTAACGGTCTTTCTGTCCGTAAAATGCTCTATTCGGGTCACTCTTGAAAAAATATGTTTATTGCCCAAGATATGAACCACAACTGGTTAACTTTATTTTACAGTCGAGTGAACAGTTTAGTATTACGATCGATGAAAGCACTACGATTTCCAAAAAATCTTGTTTAATGATTTACTTAGGTGTAATATTTCAACAAGTTACTTGCAACCAATTTTTGAAATAGTCGAGATGCAGAACTTAACAGGCGAAGCTATTACGGAAAAGACAGAAAAAACGAAAACGTACTGAAGGAGTCTCTTGTTGGTTTGGCTACTGATGGTAATATAACAATGCTATGTTGTTACAATGGAGTTGCTACAAGAGTACGCGAAATACTGAAAAATGATTTAATCGTGATACACTGCATGAACCATATACTTGAACTTGCAGTGCACGATGTTATGCAATTTGTCAGAGATGTTTATCAGATACAAACCCTTTTATACGCTCTATACTCGGTATTCTCTCAAAGTCCCAAAACCATAGACTACTGAGTGACATTTCAGAAGATATAGCTTCAAGTGTGCTAAAAATTGGTCCCATATTTGTAATGTTCTTTCAATTCTGTGCGAGCACTTTGGGAAAGTTATATCGCACTGGTTTCCCTTTCCGGTTTATTCAGTACTGACACGTCACGATCTACACGAGAAAGACTGAAGTTTGAATGCCTGCAAAGGAAACTAACGAACTGGTTATTTATTATGGAACTAATATTTATTTACACACAAGTTGTAAAAAGTACAGTCCCAATATTTAGGAACACTCTCTCTTAAGCCTAAACAAATGCAGGTAGATAAAAACAGACTTCAGATTTGGATTTCTCGAAACAAGCTAGCCTAAAACGATATGTCACATGGGCCATTTTTCATTACAAATCCTCGAGCGAATTCCAGAATTATAGATGGGTTTGAAGATGGCTGCAATCATTCTAATCTCCCGCATCTTGTAACGCAGCATCCACGTTACTTCTATTCGACTTTTGTTTCACTCCCTTCGCGCGTTTACAACTTAGAAGGTTGTTTCCAGTCTTTCGTACTATACAGTATTTGAGTTTTCGTAGGGCAATTTGGAGAGAGAAAAAATCATAGAAGAATGATCTTTTTTTTATGTCAGTGTTTCACATTCTTCAGAAAGAAAATACATTTTTACAGGAGAAATTTTGTTTGAGCAAAAAACATTCCCATATGAGCAAATATTATGAACTGTGCTGAAAACATCATGGATTGCTGTCACAGGTATTCGACAACCGACAAATATTTACCAACTTATTGTTTCATCCCAAACTTTCTTCAAATCTTTGTCATCTGAATAAAAACAAAACAAACAAAGGAAAATGTTTAGTATTACCCCCTACCGTTCCTCAGCTCCCACCGTTCTTCTTTTGCTTAGTAGGTCAAGGAGAGAAAGTAGCCTACTAGCTGCGGAATATTTATCAAAATTTAATCGCTCCTTTCTTTGATGCCACTTGCGGCTACAAGTGAGTGACACTAGACCGAGGTTTTCTGTTATAAAGTTGTTTTACTTGGGAATGCATTCGTGTTTACAGGGACAAGTCGTCCGTGGAACCAGTATTTCCAATGCAAAATATAATTCGAAAACATTATCAGGGCTTTATGACAGAAAATGTAAGGGAATGACGAGATAGAGGAAGAATCGCTTTGTATTTATCTAGCCAAGGTGCCGTGTGTAAACGCACTCGCCCGATATTCACTGGGAGTTCAAATAATAATTCAAATTTTGATTTAAGTGAACGTATGCAAGAGGGTGGACATTTAAGGGGTCCCAGAACGCCCGCACAAAACGAACTAATAAGAGAGTATGCTGAACTTATGATGCTGACTAGATCAAATGAAATCAAATTCTAACAACTTATTTAAATAAAACAGAACAACTTTATTTCCATAATTTACACATACGAACTGCCGGGTTGAATCATTAGCTTTCTCAAACATCAAACAAATTTACGAAATAGATTTGACTTTATATTGAGCAAATCCTCAACTAATTAATGAACTGTTACTTAAGATTGCACAGATTATTCGATCGCTCTTTATTTTTAAACCCGCTTGCAACTTCAAAGATCCCTTAAATTCCGAGGATTAAATTAGGAATTAAAACACAGGACTTTAAATTTCGGTTATTAATAAATCCTGATTAGCTTCCATGAAATTAATTACTTAAGAAACAATTGTTTTAATAAAATTTAGTTGACGTCCCAACCAGACGTGAAAAGAGGGGTAGAGACCAACCACCCTTTCACAGAACTGAACCCAAAAAGGTCACCACCTTCATTTTATACTGAATTAGTTATAAGTAGAAACAGAAGGGGGTGCGATCCGTTCTCCAGGTAACACACTCCTATACACGCAATGAAAAAGTAATGGCCTTCAAGCCAACGTCACCCGAACACATGTTCTCACTCCCGCTCCCTTTTGCAGAAGTTGAAAGTAAAATAGAGAAGGGAAAAGGGGAGAAACAGATGCCATTGCAATCCAATACACCCTACTTTGCCTCCACGTATTTTTTCGTCGACACCTAAAGGAAGGTTGTACCTTCCCAATGTGAATTATGGGAAATTCAAAAATGTTTTATCTGACGATTAAAGTTATTATAAAATGAAATTAAATCCAACTCTCTTTTAAGAAATAATTTAGTGTTACTCACAAAAACCTTAGATATTATTCTCGATTATTTAGTTCACAACTGCAACTGATTTATCGTAATTACTTCGAATTCCCCATGCAACGGCATTCGCCATTTAACTTCTTCCGGGAAACAACGCGGCTGAATAAATATTCTCAAAACAAAATTAGCTAATAGGATTACTTCAAAGCAACAGTTTACTTCTACTATTATTAAATTAATATCAATAAATTATACTAATCCCGAACTTAAGCTCTTCGAAGTCGGATTAAATCACAATTTATATCGCAGCAGCAACCAAAGTCGACATTCCAATATAACGAATCTAAGTCGTAGCTGCAGACACAGCCGACCTTCCTATGTAGCGAACAAACCCAAACAGTAGCGAGATATCGCCTACATCGCGATACCAGACCGAGGGGGCGAATCGCGCAGGGTTGCTAATTACAAGATTAAATCACCAAAGAAATTGTTCAATATAATTTATAATTTAGAAATTAAATCATACAATTGTAGATATGTAGTTTCGTACACTACACGTGAGACCCTCTTCCTTCTGACGAACGACATGCTCTTGAATTTTGCTACTGTCTAAGTCAGTTGTTAACTAAGTTCTTTTTATTATGTTTATTATTATTTACTCTTAATATTTGATTATATAACATATTCCGTAGTAGAAGATTCCGGTTTCCTTGATAATTTTCGAATAAAGTGAAGTGGTCTGAACGACCTCTTCGTTTTATATCAATTGTGTCCATTACCGAATACTAGGATAACACTCAAACATGTAGTAATTTCGTACGAGGCTTGGTATTGCAAGTATGCCACAAAGGCTGGCATTACATTGCTCCCAACTTGATACTACCTAGCAGCAAACATGCCAGCTGACCGATGAGGAATTTCCTACAAACTTGAGTTTACAAACATCATGCTTGTGGGAGGAAAGCATTTTTCTAATGTCTAGACTGGGACTCGAACCTACCATCTACAGTTTTCTTTGTAGTCGCTCAGTATACCGAATGCTCTATCGCATCAATACTACCTTTACTTTCACTAGTCCCTTTATGTTACGAAAATAGTTCCGCAAGTAAATGCACTGACACATACATTTTCAACTTCTAAACTGTGAAAGTACGTGGATCCTGTTTTAGAGAAAGAAGCCTTCTTAGTTGATTTCTCGCAAGCGAACGACATCAGCCAGATCTTAATGGTGTGTGTACTTTACTGTTCGGGTCGATAACATGTTGAAGTTTTTGTCTTTGTATTGCGTATAATTGAATAAAAAATAATGTTAAACCTTAGAATGGTTAACTTATTTTAGGAAGATTACCATTTTTTTTTAAATAATGCGAATATTGCTGGAAGTTTAAAGTGCTATCTTTATAGCTCGCCTATGGTTAGTTATTGATGGGGGCTGGCCGGTGTCTAGACCAAGCAAAGTTTTAAACTTTATTTTCCATTTGCTGTCAGTTTTTTCAGCAAGACAGTTATTGTTTCTCACCTTGCAGAATTATTTTCTTCGTTCCAAGAAATTGCCAGTTCACTTATGATTGCTACCTCTGGCCGCTTTGGAATTTTTAGCATTTTTTTTTCAGAAAGTTCGAAGTAAATCCCCCCATGCCCCCTGTAACCCGGCCCATGAGGGTGTGGTTTTGTGTTTAAGCTTTGTTTAGCCCAATTATTTAAAGCTAGTGATGTGGCTTACAAACATATCATAGAAAGAACATAACATGATCAGAAACACACAGTCACGAACAAGGGGCGTAATGATAGCTCCTGCAGTTCGGGGGGCTCCCTTTCCTCTAAGGTCAATGTGCTAAGATTGGACTGGACTTCCATTCGCCATTGATGTTTTGCTTCAAAAATCACTAACAGTATGTCGAGTGAATGAGACGGGTTAGAAAGATCCAGGTTAGATATTTCTTTATTGTAGGCGAAGCACATCATCTTTATGAGAGACCACCTGCCACTGCTCCATTTATGGTTCAAACTTGAATGCCTGACGTATATTATAGACACACCCGGATACGAATTTACGCAGTATTTTTTTAATGCTGTAGAGAACTGCCCAACCCTGTGAGAGATATTACGTTTTGGGGATATGGTGCAGTTTGACGCTATTATCCGATATTTCCCTTATAGGTTAAGGTTTAATTTATCCACTCCACCTTATTGACGAATATTACACGCTCTACATGACTCATTTTGAATAAGAAATAATTATCCCTGGCTCTTCCATACACACAACCCAGCAAATACCGACAGAAAACCACGTTATAACAATAAATTTGTAAAATATGCACTGCAGTTGAATCAGAGCCAGGACAATATAATGAAGCAGTGTATAAACTTGATGAACTAGAGATTAGATAAAATACAAGATATTTAAAATTAGGTAGTTACATTATGGCAGAATATATATACACACATTTTTCAGTTTCCAATGAGTGACTCACAATTGTCACTCATGGAGGAAGCTCATATACAGTAGAATCCCGTTTATCCGACGTAAACGGGCCGACTGGACCTCGGATCATAGGGAGGTGCTATAAAAAAGTGTATTAAACTTCAAACTGTTACAATTTTACACTTTATGAACATAATAATCATGTTTTACAATAAATCAGGAAACATTGACTGTAAAATTAACAATTTCTTCATCAGATGTTTCATACTGATCATCCTTCACGCACTGGATGACAGATGCGTGACTCCGTGTAGAAGGCCGCGCCACTGGGTAGAATTAGAAGCCTACGTTTACAACTTGCAGTTCTTGTTGCCGATTGAGGCTTTGTTTCTGCTATGGTATGTCGGATAAACGAGACTCTACTGTAGCCCTACGTTTTTCGCCCTTTATACACTGGTTCAAGACTAAAAGTTATTCTAATTTTTGTTTCAACACTGTTACACACTTTAGTAACATTATCTTTCTCTCCTAAATTGTAGTTCCATTGGAGTAGATAAAGTATACCTTACCTTTGCACCACTCAATCAGTTACCGGTGGTCAGCAACTCCAAATGAGTTACGAGAAGCCGTATTTCATACAAAGATTTACTGTATTTGATCAGCACATAAAAATTTGACGACATGCGGAAGAGTGGTAGCGTCTCTTCATGTCATGAGTAACATGTTTCACTATGAATATCATATCGAGTTTGCGAAGACAGGTTAGGTAAAGCCACGATAGATATTTGCATTATACGCTATACACGTCCTTAACGCTTACTACTTGTGCCGTTCTCAACGTGGAAGAATTGAAATAGTCCCACTTGTCGCTCTTTCATTCACACTTCCATAACTCTAAACTTTCATTTAGCTTTTTCACAATCATTACATTCCTTCTCTATTTTTGTTTACATTTTGTTCTGCTACGAACTGCACTTTACCCCACAAGATTGCAAGGTTCCATGTAGTGTTTGTCGTGTAACCAGTCACTTCGTCTTGATAGCTGTAACATATACTAACCTAGTTTCAAGTAACTTACAGTTAGTAGTGCGTACGCTAACCAATTACTGGATACAATGTATCTTAGGTTCCCAGTAATGGAACCGTATGTACTCTTTATACGTTATTCGTTCTCTTGAAAATACTTTACATAGAAATCTTGATAAACGTAGCGCCAACAAGCAAAATGAAAAGATACATGTCATTATTATTAGGTGAATAGAAGTGGAGTTGTTCACCATAAGCAAATATGATGACATGTGAGGCTGTATTGAACGAAGTGCTATGGAATTCAAAATTATTTATGGCTTAGGTGACTAATGTTCAGCTTGGGATAGGGGAGAGAAAAGAAGAAATTTAGAGCCCACTTTAAAAAAAAACTGTTGGTCCCGTCGTTAAAACCCACGCAGCAACTCGGTGGGATGACCACAGTGATGATTCTTCGGGAAAAATCCGCCGCCTCAGGAGATTTTGTTGGATTCTTATATTCTGCATTTTTATCCACGTCACATGAAGAGAAGCAACCATTTTTTAAATCCAGTATTTGAAGAGCTTATTTTCAATGACTGAAAGATTGAGATTCACACAAAGAGCAATGGAGAGATGCATGCTAGGAATAACCAGGAGGGACAGGAAGACAAGTGAATGGATTCGCGCACAAACAAAGGTAAATGATGTAATCAAGACTGCGAAGAAGCTGAAGTGGAAATGGGCCGGTCACATAGCTAGACTAACAGATGTAAGGTGGACGACAAATGTACTACATTGGATTCTTAGAGAAAAGATACGACCGAGACGACGTCCAAATGCAAGATGGGTAGATAAAATAAAGCATTTTTCAGGAGCTACATGGATGAGGATAGCAGCAGACCGAGATATGTGGAAATAAAAGAGGGAGGCCTTCATCCAGCAGTGGATAGAAAACTGCTGAATATGATGATGATATCATAACAAATAAAAATAACCACTAGCGTGACAGAGCGATAGGCCCTGAGCCTGCACCAACGCCATCTGTCCGTGTTTGGTAGAACAGCATGCACCTGAGTGACGGCTGTGTGGTCAGCACTGCACGTCACCTAACCACGGACAAGCGTATCAGGGGCTTTCTAGACCGAGTGTGGACGTGATTTCCCAGTTTGCCTCACGACGCTGGGTGAACACCGAAAAGTGGAACTCCAGCTGAGAATTGAACCCGGGACCACGCGGATATCAGTCCAACGCTCTAACCACTGGACTATGGAGCCCCTCAATACATCATAATAATCTATAATAACTTCATTTGATATTATTAGCCCTTTTTTTCACAAGAGAATCTCGTGTTTGTAAATGTTGAAACTAACGCTTGCTGATTTTCTGTTTGTTAATTTCTATTTTGCCAAATTATCTGAAATTTTAAAACTGAGTTTTGCTTTTGTCTTTAATTTTCATGGAGGTATATTGCATTCGCAGGAAACTTCCTAAACAACTGAGGTATATACGAAGCCGCTGACTCGGTGGTAGAGCGTTCAATCCCAGCGGCCGCCTATCCTGACTGGGGTTTTCCTCAGTCATACCAGGCAAATGCCGGGACGATACATACAACTTAGGGCTTGTTCGGCACTTTTTCCCATCTTTTTCCCTCACCTATCCCGGCCTGAGCCTCAGATACTTAAAAGACCATTAATCAAACTAAAATTCAAATTTCACCTAAGGTATATCTATGTAAGATATTTATTTATAGTCTTTATGGCTCAGACCGGGATGGGGCAAGGTCGGCATTTGTGGTATGACAGGAGAAACCCTGGAAGAACCTCAATCAGTATAGTCCTCAGGTGTCAAAACCAGGATCTCCGGAATGCAAGTCCACCGCTTTACCAATGGAGCTGCGGCCGCGTGGTAATACCTTCAGGTTTGTTGCTCCTTAACCGCGCCCGTCCTGCCCAGTTTTACTGCCAATAATCGGATTTTGTATATTTCGGTTTATCAACCTTCGTCAGGCAGTAAAAAGGTTAAAAAAGATATTTCAAGTACCACGGCTAGGACTCGTAGAAACCTGAACCTACGCTCAAGCAGGGATGTGTGCACGTGGATACAGGATCGAGGGTTTGTAAGTAAACTAGTAATGACGACGGTGCCGCTTGGAAGCTACTTCAATTAGGCCATGACCGTTTCCTTTCTTCTTCCCTATCTGGATCTTAGCCTTAGATGCCCAAAGGCCATAAATGGATTACAATTCCTGACTGATATACATTATCCATGACCAAATTATTTACCTGGACTTACGCGGTAATCTTTGTAATAAAAAATACTCGATGTATGTGAAAAATCTTTTGTATGAAGGATAAACATGGAGTCTATGATAGGATGAAGACAGAACATTGAAAACCTTTGAAATGTGGACACGGGCCCAGTTGCACATGCACGTTGGGCACTGATGTGACTCATATCGCCCCACATTGTTAATGCAGGCGGGATGGCGGCTCATGTCGAGCGATGTGCGTTCGACATCGATTATCGCTATCACTAATTTAGATATTTTCTAAAAGTAGTAAATATTGCGCAAGAAATAAATAAATATTCTACAAAACGTTTTGTTCGTAATGAGTATCTTTAAAAAAAAACATTCGTCATGGAACAATATCAATCCATGTAGATAACCGATATCTATATTGATTAGTGTTTTAAAGGCCTGAAAAGAAACGGAAATTTAAAAAAAAGGAGGATTTTTTTTCCACGAGGCGAAAAAACGGTGGTTTTATTGACGATTTTTTTCATCACGAATATTCACTACCTAGCATATATTTTGTGTTTTTCACCAACTTCAGTTAATAATTTAGCGAATGTAATGTATTTCAACGCTCTTACAACTTCTTAACGATTCGTATATTCTTAAGAACGTTTGTCGGAGTCACCCATTGTGCTTTTTGCCCCTCTGCTCTGGATTCTGGTCATAGAAGCTTCTGTAAATATTGGAGTATAGAACGAAGATCCGGTTGGCTTTTCATTACACAATAATGGTAAAGTGATTGTAATATATTTTACAATAGAAAAGTGATACGAATTTATGTTATTTTCTGTAATACCAACAAGTAAAGTACCCGAAGTGAGGACTCGAGTTGCTCATCAAATGATACCTTAAATTGAAGCTAGTGACGAGTATAGTACACCTGTGAAATCCTAGCTGCAGAGCTCCAGTAATAAAAAGGTTATGGCGGGTCAAAGTTCAAATAGAAAGCGAATTTAGCTGCTTGTGATGTCCATGTTTTGCTGATTATCCCGATGGTAATACGTCGTACGTTGCTCCCAATTAATGTAATGTGTAGAATGATACCCTCTCTCTGCCTGATATCCCGCTTTCTTTTATTCGTGTATGAATGTCCTTGTGCATGTTTGCTGCTGTTATTGATGTCAATAAAAGGTCTTTTTTTTCCTTCCGTTCCAGAAAATGGAAGCAGGTGCTATCGTTCGTGCTCTGTATGAGAAATATGGATTTGTTAATAGGAGAATGAATAGGTATGAAGATTCATTGTACAAACAAATAGTGGAGATACTTGAGGACAAGATGGAAATCATAGAAGAAGTTAGAACTCTTGGATTTGCTAGTGACAGTGATGAAAGCGATGATGGAGACTACGGTGATGACGTCTTTGATGAGGAAATTCCAAGTACATCGCAAGGTTCTCAAACACATCAAGAGTCTCCGACACCTGTAGCTTCTTCAGGTGAAGAATATCAGCCTTCGCCAAAAAACAAAAACACATGTTGGACGATGATTATAAAGAAGCAGCGTACATGTTTTGGACACACAATGAGAACCCGGAAAAGAAACGAAGGAAATTTTCATCTGTCAAGTCACAGTATAGATTAATTCAATCGAAAAACATCCGCTTTGAATATGAGAAAAAAAAGGCAAAAACCCAGTTATAAGAAACTTAATGCAGCAGTTCACGATAAATTCAAAGAAATGGTCGAGAGATGTGCAAATATACACGACAGGGCTCTTCGCTTTTGCGCTCTTCAGATAAGTAAAGAGCTAGATTCGGATAATACTCTACAATTCAAGGCATCTGGTCACTGGCTGTCTAATTTTAAAAAGAGATACAGTATCGTCAGTCGTTCTATCACGCATAGGGTTAGGAAAACGTGGAAATCAAAAGAGGCTGAATTACATCACTTATCTACGACATTTATTACATCCATGAAAGAACTTATGTTACTAGAAGACCTGAATAATCGTCAAGTATTCAATGCTGATCAAAGTCGATTTGACAAGGAACTCCATGCGTACAGGACTCATAGGACTAAAGGTACGGTGGTTGTAAGAGGTGCATTTGGATCCGCCAGTGCTACTAATTCATATATGATCATGGCGGTTATTTCCATGTATGGTGAAATATTGCGTCCGATGTACGTTCTTGTATCCGAATCCAGTGGTCCATTTCCAGGAAATAAGCAAAAAGATCCCGATAACATAGTGTCCCATCCAGGAAAGACTGCAAACATGAACAAAAGTGATTTAAGAGAGTTTCATTCTGTATTCTGGAATAGCCTGCCTGACGATCGTGAAAAAGTCTTGCTTTTGCTGGAATCATGGAGTGCAAATAAGGATCATAACCTATCAAATGAATTATGCTCTAATCATATAACACTGTTCAAACTTTTAATTCCTGGTGGTTGCACTGGTTTCATCCAACCACTTGATGTTTACTTCTTCCGTCCATATAAATCATTTATCAGGTTCATTACTGACACAGTTATCGCTTCCTCGGAAATTAATCTCTGGCATCGGGATAACATTTTACGAATACAGTCCTTCACTCTCTTCCAATTCAGCACCTCACAATTTCGCAACATGATCAGGTTTGCGTTTTACAAAAGCGGCTACTTGGATGAGGAGCCCGAGCCCTGGATTTCTCCATTGGATTATTGTTTTGATTCTAATATACGTGACGAGTGTTACAATACCTCATGTGAGAACATCTCTTTTGTCAAGTGTGCTCATTGTGAGCAAAGTATCTGCTTATCACACGCCTTCATTGACGACTTACATATTGATTGTATCAATGTGTAGTACTTTGTACATGCCTCTTTCCTTCAAATGAATCGCATTTCAATTCAAACCCATGTCCTTCTGACTTTTGTTCTGCCTTTTGTTGTGACTTGTGTCAATACAATTCGCTTTCTCTTTGAACTTTGACCCGCCATAACCTTTTTTATTTCTGGAGCTCTGCAGCTAGGATTTCACAGGTGTACTATACTCGTCACTAGCTTCAATTTAACTTATCACTTGATGAGCAACTCGAGTTCTCACTTCGGGTACTTTACTTGTAAGGCAGTGAATGGAATGACAGAATATAATCAATAATATGTAGTTTCATGATACACGAAATTTGATTGTATATTTTGAACATGTATATTCACAGTAGTATAAGCTGATTAACCATGCGTCGTGTTTGTATAACATCCAGTTCTTTAAAATCCATTTAATGTGACATTCTTATATATTTTTTCTTTATTCAAAAGAGCTCCAAAAATATTTAGAAACCATTGTATTTAAATATGGAATCATTTCCTTGGACTCTAAAGTAATAATTTACAATATAAGTTATTAGTAGTTTTCACATACTACCTGTTTCACTCTGAAACTGTTTGGAGTTCGAACGAGTTTATCATATTTATAAGGTGTTATTTACTTTCATAAAACATGACTATTCTTGGCTTTTGGTAAAATATATACTTTAAAACTTTACTGTTGGCAAAGTTATTAAGATGGAGCAAAAACTTAAGTTTTCCTCTGCATTAGATCATCCCATTGTAATCCAATAGTCCCATATGGCATTGGCTGGAAGCTGGAATCAATTGAATATATATTTATGGAACACACTTTTTCTTCTGGGAGTTCCATTACAGATTTTATTATTCTAAACGTATATTTGTACCCAAAACAAACATTTTAACTATTTATTAATGCTCTAACAATGCTATCTACACCAAAATGACAAAACAACGTTCTTTTCCAAAGTAGCAAGAAAAGTAGCCGTTCAAATTTCTAGGTTTTTTAAAACATTAATGTAGATCAATGTCGGTCCATATGGGCAAATTTATATTTATTCAAGCGATGCTATATCCCTCTGGTGGTAAAATATTAAAGTTAATGTTGTCAACACGCGGCCAGCGTTGTTTGGTGACAAAGAAGTTGTTGATCGCTGAAGCATGTTGAAGTGCAGAAATGATATGTCCTACGGAAAGGACATATAGAAATAAATTTGATTGGCCAAGGATACTTTGATCACTGTAAGTACATAGAGTAAGGGAATGTTAAGGGTTCTACATAAAACTGGTACTGGTAAATTACCGTTTAAGCCGTCACTTCTGCCTCACTCACCCGCTTTTTTGGAATTATCTAATTACTACTGCCATTTAACATGTCACCTTCGCCTCCGTCTCTCTACCGCCATCTGTGTAGGATTTAATAATTTTTTTTCTCTGTTACTCTACTGCCGTCTATTGATTTTTCTTGTGAAGTATCGGAATTCCTCACCTCTCTACCGCCATCAGTTAATATCACAGCTAATTGCTGCTATTATCATCATTCATTAACTATTCTCCGTCTTCCCAACCATCGCTGCTATCTATTGATAATGCTGCTAATTTATTGAATAGTTTTCATAGCTAAGTAATTAGAGATTAACTCTCTATTAGTTTTTATGCAGATGTGATTAGAAGTGTCGTTATCAGCTGTTTTGCTTTAGGTCAAAACTCGAATTTAATGCAATATTTTTCCCTACTTTTTTGGCAATTAGGACCCCTTTAGACTCCGCATAACTCGAAAAACGGTTTAAAATCTCTCCTTATAAACTCTTTGCCATTTCTCATCAAAATCTACCTATAAACAAAATTTCATATGGCTATGTGTCAGCCTTGAACTAGGTGAATGTTGGAATTGTATATTAAATATAACACTATTCGCTCGCTTTCCTCCTTTTATATCAATAAAAAAATGTACTTGGAATTCAAAATGCAACTGTTCCATATGATTATGACAATGATTTTTTTGAATATTCATTAATTTGGTACTGTATTAATGAAGACTAATTCTTGTTTTCCGGTTCAGAATTTTTAGGAGGATTTTTAAAAACCATAACATCGTTCTGCTTTACATGTTCGCAAAAGTTTATCATACCTCGTGGAAACTCCAACGGAATTACTGGATGCATGTTAGAGACCGGAAGAAGATAACAATATGATTTCCTGCACGTGATGCTAATGTACTCTGTATCTGGGTGTATTGAAGGCTGTTTCTTTCATTAACACAATATAAAATGAGAATAATTCTTCTTCGCTGTCGGAAATGAATAAAATGAGAATAAAAGAGGAGATTTTTATGAAAAATGAACAATAAATTTGTTCACTCTTTTCATATAAGAAATAAAAACCGAAAGATTATTTTATTTTATTTCCTACCTATTTTATGAATAAAATAGCGTTTACATCCTCCCTTACCATTGAAAATCTCTTGGTTGTTACACGCGTCGTTGGTTTACAGGAAAATTTTCATGTTTTCAATGGTTGTGAAAAGTGCCTTGCTCATTATGGGTGCGGTTCTAGATATAGGATATGACACAAATGCTATACAATACAGCACGGCGATCTATTCATATAATGTGTGTGCTATTATTATCTAACGCTTGCTACGTGGAGAGTAAAACTCGAAGTCTAACTTTATTTTGTTTCTAACCACGGTACATGAGAGCATGGATAAAATTCAGTTAATTCATGATTACGTTTCAACCGCTGCTGATTTCAACAGAAGTTAGACTTTTTAAGCTTTATTCAATCGGGTTGGATAAAAAATAACCGACCACAGATTTTTTATTTCTAACTCATGTGGGAAATTTAGTCTATGAAACATTGCAACATAATTCTTCACAATGGATTTTTGCAAGCGCTCTTCTATATGTGAAAGTAAAACATTTCGTAAACCAATACAATGTTTTTAGTACTTTCAAAGTTAGTTAACAAAGCTGGGGAAATTGTTGGAAGTGAAAATCTAACAGCCTGTGGTATTATTTATTGAAGATCAATGGAGAACAAGTGCTTTTTTGTGTACATGAACTATATTTCGAGTTAGAAAATTTCAATTAAAAATTAGTGTGCAAGATTTTTTTAATTAAATATAGTTCGTTTTCCCTCCCCCTAAAAAAATGAAAAAAAAAATCAGTGCGAACTTTGTGGTGAATCTACTGCAAAAGCGCATTTTGCGAGACATAATAAACGTAAACATCCACCCTGCAAGAGTGATATTGATGAAGAAACAGTGCCAGCGAAGAAACGTAAATTAGACATGGTAACATGCCCAGTGTGCAAGGATAAAGTTAGCATGAAAAATTTTCAGCGACATATGAAGAATAAACATTCATGTGAACCAGTGAGAAGCGCTTTTTCTAAGACATGTGCCGACTATGAAGTTGTTAATAGTGGTCATGGTGATATACAGAGTTTTTTGATTAAAGTGGAAAATGAGTGTGTCGAGTTTTTGAAAAACCGAATAAGTGAGAGTGATGCAGTTCTGAAGATTAATTTTATTTTGACTAGAGATTTTGTGAAGGGTGCAGAAACAACGTGTTTTCCAGTGCATAGTGGGAATATGCTAGCTTTGAAATCGACGGTTGTGGAAGATACTATTTCAGAAATATTCGATAAATTAAAGGTAAATCAAGAGGACAGAGCGATTAAGGGTTCAGGCTGGTCCTTATCCTCTACTCCTAATCATAAACTTGAGGTACATGTTAATTCCTTTAATCCAATTGCTGCGTCATGCCATATTAAACTCCCTAAGTTTATTAAGAAGAAACGAGCTATTCTTAACATTAAAAATGAAGATCAGAAATGTTTTTTGTACGCTGTGCTAGCTAAACTTAACCCTGTTGATTCAAAGAAAAATGCTAATCAAGTTTCTCACTACAAGCCTTATGCACATGAAATACTTCCCATTTTTTAGAATAATAACATTAATTTTCCTGTAAGCCTACATGACGTTCCCAAATTTGAGAAGCATTACAACGAAATGTTTCCCAATGCTCCAATTTCTATCAATGTGTATGGTATAGATGATGAAAATGAAAAAGTCTTTCCCCTTCATATCAGCAAACATCAATCTAACGGAACTAGCATAGACTTACTGTGTGTGAAAAACGAAACAGTGACAACAACAGCAGCATCAACATCATCAGCATCAACATCTCTGATAACGATTACTCATCATTACTGTTTAATAAGAAATTTTTCTCGTTTAGTGAGGAGTCAAGTTACTAGTAACAAACGTCGTTATTATTTCTGCAGACGTTGTTTATACCACTTTATAGATGAACATAAACTAACGCAACATCAAAATTTTTGTCGAGAACATGAACCAACTCGTTCCTGATTCAGTTAATAAATTTAAAATAGACCCTTAATTTTTAAAGCAGATGTTGTAATAGTAGCAGATTTTGAAAGTTTTTTGAAGCCTGTTAGTGAACCTCGAGGAAAAAATCAACTAATATTCAGAGGCATGAATTGGCTAGCTACTGTTACAAAATTTGTTTGTCGGATGGAACCTCAACGGAACTTCATTTGTATAGAGGTGATAATCCATCGCAGCATTTTTTAAAAGGTTTGCAAAGATTTAGAAAATATCGTTCCTAGATTAGAACAAAATTTACCCATGAAGCCTTTAAGTCCTGAACAACTTTCTCATCACCAACAATCACAGGAGTGTACTATTTGTCGCAAAGAATATACTGAGGATAATCGAAAGGTTCGACATCATCACCATTTAACGGGCTCCTACCTCAATCCTCTTTGCAATAATTGTAATCAACAAGTAAAAAAACAAAATTTCATAAGTTGTTTTACACATGGGTTCTTATGACTTACATCTCTTTGTCAAAGAATTAGGTTGTATTCCAGGTGATATAAAGGTTCTTGCTGAAAGTGAGGAAAAGTATATCTCAATTTCAAAGTGGTTCCATCTCAAAAATGGTAGAAAATTTGAAGTAAGATTTTTAGATTCATACCGGTTTTTGCCATATTCTTTAAATAATTTAGTTCAAAAATTGAAACCCGAAGAATTGGCATACACTCGTCAAAATTTCCCCGATGATGAAAAATTTGAACTAAGTAGAAAAAAGTGTAAATTTAATTATGATTCTTTTACTGATGCTTCGGTATTTGAAAAAACAGGGTGTCCACCTCAAACATCATTCAATAACAGACTTACAGGTACTAAATGCAGTAATGACGAATATGAGATAATTAAACGAATATGGACAGTATTTCATTGCAGAACATGGGGAGATTTTCATGATCATTACCTATCCACTGATGTTTTACTATTAGCTGATGTTCTAGAAAATTTTAGAGAGACATGCATCAACTCGTATAAAATTGACCCAGTTTTTTCATACACATCTCCAGGCTTATCCTGGAAGGCAATATTCTACAAATCAGAAATTGAATTAGAATTATTTACAGATGTTGATATGCACTTGTTTATTGAAAAATCAATCCGTGGTGGTGTTTCTCAATGTAGTTTAAGGCATGTCAAACCTAACAATGAGTTTCTCGGTAGTAAATTTGATCCTAAAAAAACCTCGTTTGTAATGTACCTGGACGCGAATCATTTGTATGGCCATGCCATGAGTATGCCTCTCCCCTATGGAAAGTTTTCATGGGATCCAACACCAGAAAATTGGGATTCGAACAAAATTCAAAATTATCCCGACGAAGATGAACGAGGTTTCTTAGCAGAGGTAGACTTAGATTATCCTGAAGTGTTACATGATGATCATAAAGATTACCCTCTATCACCTGTCAATGATTTCCCTCCTAACGGAAAACAACGAAAATTACTACTAACGCTAAATTCGAAAAGAAACTATGTTGTGCATTTTCGATTGCTAAAATTTTATCTTGCTCACGGTTTAAAACTTGTAAAAGTACACAGAATTCTATGGTTTTCTCAATCGAAGTGGCTTAAGCCTTAGATAGATCTAAACACGAAGCTACGCACAGAGTCAACAACCGATTTCGAGAAAGATTTTTACAAACCTCTTATCAACAGCGTGTTTGGGAAAACCATGGAAAATGTAAGAAAGTATACCGATATAAAACTTGTTTTTGATAAAAGGAAAGCTGAAAAACTTATTGCAATGCCACAATTTAAATCTAGAAGAATCTACTCAGAAAATTTTGTACTTATTCATATGCTACGAAAATTCACGAAATTAAACAAACCTGTGTATATTGGAAGTGCTATTTTAGATCTTGCTAAATTAGCAATGTACAAATTTCATAATGAAGTGATGAAACCTCAATATAAAGATAAGCTTACTGTTGTTTACACCGACACAGATTCGTTAGTCTATCATGTTATTTGTGAACATTTCTATAAAGATATGCTTGATTTAATAGACTATTTTGACACATCGAATTATCCTGTAAATAATCGATATAATGTCCCATTAAGTAACGAGGAAGTACCTGGTAAAATGAAGGATGAGATGAAAGGAATAGCTCTTGAAGAATTCATAGGATTACGATCGAAAGTATATGCTATGAATACAGTAGAAAAAAAAGAAACAAAGAGGGTTAAGGGTGTGAAGAAAAATGTTGTGAGAAATGAGATTACGATTGATGACTTTAAGAAGTGCTTGTTTTCTGGTGAACAAATAAAGAAAGAGCAACATCAAATTCAATCACGTGAGCATACACTTTCGACTGTAAAGCAGGAAAAATTAGCTTTAGACCCTCATGATAACAAGCGTTTTATTCTTAATTGCAACATACACACACTGCCATGGGGTCATTATAAAATTATAAATAGTGATGCTAAAATAATTTGTGAAGTATGTAACCCTCATCAACCCTCAACTTCTGGACAGTCGTGTTAATTAATTGTAAGTGTTAAATAGTTAGTAAGGTTTGTAGTTAGTTATTAAGTAGGTGTTTTCAAAGAAAATTAGAGAATTTATGTTAAAGTTAAATGTTTTTGTGAATTTATTGGATATGAATGCTATTTTTTTCTTCTGTATATCAGCTTTTCAGCTAAATAATAAGAAAATTATCCTCATGCAAAGTAACTTAGCTGAAAAGGTCTTGTCTGAATGTAAATAAAGCAAAACGCTTATTTCTTTTAATACATTTTGTTATAATATATTTATTCTTTTAAAAATACCCACGGCCTATTTGGATTTCCGCGATATAAATCCCACGAGCATGAACCACTTTCAGATTCATCTTCCAACATCAATGAAAATCAGCTGACAGTATTAGACCAAAGAATTAAAATAATAAAGGGTGAAATCAACGCACTACGAAATACTTTATCTTCAAATATTGAAACTGAAAGCACAGAAGCTCAACAACATTTACTAGATTTACTTCAAAAACTTGATAATTAGTTGAAAAGTGTTATTCTTATGTATTCACAGCTAGTAAATAAAAATGATTTAACCGAAGTTCAAAATATTATAACGACAATTCTAAATGAAGTACAATTCATAAAGAATCAATTCATTACAAATACTGCAGCACAAGATCTAGTCGATAATTTGAATAAAAAGCTTACGGAGTTACAAAATACATTTAATGATCTTCAAACAGCTGTGAATGTATTAGAAAATGCTCTTCAAAATAATCCCTCTCAAGAAGATCTTCAAAAGATGCTAGAAGTTATTTCGATTCTACAAAATGAACTTAAAACTATTACCAATGAAACAAATAAACTGCGTGATGATCTAACCAACCTACCTGTTTATAGTGATGTATCGGAAATTAGTAGAAAGCTTGGTGAGTTTGAAGCAGTAATTAATAATATATCGGAACTCACGAATATTCAAATTGAACTAAAGAATCTACAGACTGTTGTGAATAACATTCCTACTGAGGTAAGTAGTTTACAGGAAGCACTTGCAAAATTAAATAAGAAATTATAGGGTTTTAATCTTCCTACAGATTTAATTAATCTTCAGCATATTGCAAGCACCGTTCAAAGCGATTTAATTGAAATTCAAAAGAACACACCGAAACAATCTGATATCGAGAGTATACGTAAGTCTTTAAGTGAATTAGCTACAAATCCAAATCAAAATGAAATAAAATCAAAATTAACTGCTCTCCAAGAAACTATTAACACACTTCCAACTTCGCAAGAAGTAGAAATAATTAAAAAAAACGATAACTAACATTCAAACTGTAGTCGAAACAACCGAGAACCTCGCTGAAGTAATAGACAATATTAAGATTCAATTACAAAACCTTCAAACTAGTATAACATTCCTTCCGACATTAGAAGATCTTTCTGGTATACAAGAAGTGTTAACTAATGTTCAAAATGAAGTTAAAGAAGCAATTCAAGAACATTCAAAATTCATTTCTGTGCATGGGGTTAATGAAATAGTTAGCGGGTTAAAGAATATGTTGAAAAGTTTAGAGGATACAGCAGTAACGCATAACATATTAATTGCAGATATTCAGAAACAAATCGGTGATCTAGAAACGAAATACACGTCTGTGAGTAATTCTCTTAATAACATTTCTAAAAAATATGCTGATATTAATGACTTTCGTAACGTAGAAGCATCAATAGCTCTAATGCCTACAGTGACTCAACTTTGGGAAGTACAAGATAGTATTAAAAATTTCATATCGATAACAGACTTTAATAGCAATAACGATGAAATAAAGAATTAAATTATCGCAAAACTGAAAGACTTAAAAGATAAATTGAAAAGCTATTTGTATAGAACCATATACGCTAAAACTAATGAATTGTTAACATCAATACGCAACTTACATAGTGTTCAGTTCTTTACAATTTATTCAATACCTAATAAAGAACGAGACTTCACGCGTGGCAATGTTAGCGGTAAAGTGTATTTATTTAATATGAATACCCCATATTTTGAAATTCCTTTCTTGGGTAAGCTAAAAATTATTGGTTTTCATTGGCTTAAGAAAAATAATAAAGAGTTTAATACTGTCGATATATATTCAGCAAGTATGGCAAAAGTGGACAAAAGTATGGCAATTTATCACTAGGAATACATGAGGGTAGTAGAGTTCCAGATGCTCCAGCTGAAGACGAAATTTTACTTCATGAGTTCTATGTTGTAGATGGCGATATACTCGTAGTTCGATCTGATAAATTTTCACCAGGTGAATATCCAATAAGTATTGATTTGATCTTTATTCCTCAATTGATTTCTCGATCTTTAAATTAGTTTTTAATTAATTTTCAATAGAATGAATAGTAGAATAGCCATTGTTGAAGAACTACACAAGCCCGCAAGACGGAATTATAGGCGAATACCTGTTGTAACCAAGGGAATACACGATTTATGGCAAGCAGATTTGGTTGAAATAAACTCAGGAAACTTGAAAGGTTTAGCTAAATTAAATAGAGGGTATTCTTATCTTCTAACTATTATTGACACTTTTAGTAAGTATGCATGGGCTTTACCAGTTAAAAATAAAACAGGGAAAGAAGTTACACGAGCGTTTAATTCAATACTTGAAGCGACTCAACAAGCACCAAAGTTTTTGCAAACAGATCGCGGTAGCGAGTTTTATAATAAAGAGTTTAGTAAATTAATGAAGCAAAAAGGTTTTACTCATTACTCTTCATACAGCGATAAAAAAGCTAGTATTTTGAAAGATTTAATAAAACATTACGTAATTTGATGTGGAAGCAATTCACACTGCAAGGTAATTACAAATGGTACAATATATTACAAGAGCTAATAAAGAAATATAACGAAAAAACATAGCACGGTAAAAATGAAACCTATTGACGCCGTGAAAAAAGAAAACGAACAAAAATTAATATAAAAAATTTATAGCAAAATGTATTTAGCATCGTCAAAGGCGAAATATAGTGTAGGAGATTATGTTCGAATTAGCAAGTTTAAAAATAAGTTTGAAAGAGGTTTTACTCGCAATTGGAGCACAGAAATATTTCAAATTGCTACTGTTTTTAAGACTGATCCGCCTACATATCATTTAAAAGACGAACGCAATGAGATTATTAAGGGCCGTTTTTATGAGCAAGAACTAATGAAGACCAAACACCCTCATGTATACTTAATTGAAAAGGTTTTACGTAGAACTAAAAATAAAGCATTAGTTAAGTGGTTAGGTTTATCTTCGAATGATAATTCTTGGATCGATCTCAAAGCTATAATATAGTTAATCAATCATAAAATGTGGAGTGTTAAGCAACGACTTCTGCTAGCTAATGATTATGATAAGTTGAACGGTGAATTACTTCCGAATAACATTCGTTGCTTAATAATAGGCTCATCAGGTTGCGGGAAAACTACACTAGTTATTGATAATTTTATTCTAGCTCCGAATTGGCTTTATTGGAATATTAGACACTTATACGCATTCTCTAAAAGTTTAGAGCAACCTAAGTATCAACAACTGCGGCATATTTATGATGAAATACAAGAAAGATTCCACTATCAGTTGGCTACGTTTAAACCTTCCGTTATAAAGTTGGAGGATTGCGAGCAACGGTCTGTTATTATATTTGATGATTATATATTAGAAGATCAGAATGAGGTACGGAATTACTTCACACAGGGTAGACACAAAGGAATGGATTGTTTATATTTAGCACAAACATACAGTAAAGTTTCGAAACAACTTATTAGAGATAATGCAATTTTTTTATGTGTATTTCGTCAAGATAACACGAATTTAAGGCATATTTATAATGAGTTTGTTGTTGGTGATATGTCATTTAATAAATTTAAGGATATTTGTTCTATTGCATGGAAGGAACCTTATGGTTTTGTAACAATCGATATGACGAGAAAGTCAAACAATGGAAAGTATCGAAACAAAATCGATCATTTCTTTATAATCGAGTGATCGTTTTAAATCATTTACGTTTAACGTTTTCAATTGATGTACGTACGATACTTTTTCAAAGCGGAAATAATATAGTCTTTTTTCATATAATGTCAAAACGAAAATTAAATAATATTGGATTACAAAATATCTTGGCGAAGCGTTTTAAAGAATGGAAAGAGAGTCACCGTAGCTATTATGAAAAGCAAAAACGTCAAGAGAAACCATTGATTGAGGCGATTGAAGGCTTGGGAAAAGAAATTAAAGGAGTAACCGATGACAACAGAAATCTAATTACGGAACTTATACCTGTAGCACAACAGAATATTAATAATTATCCACTAACACCATCAGAAACCTCATTTAAGAAACGGTTATTTGCTTCAGCTAAGGCCCCTTAAGATGTAAACATTATTTCTACTAATAGACAACTGACAATGGGGTTTATATAGCGAAGCGATAAAATTAACGTACCTCAGTGCTTGAAGATTTAAATTCCAAATCTTTCCAAAAGCATTTTCAAGTTTCGGCTTTTCACTGTTCAATATGATGACTCAGTTTCTTCGTGTTACAACTTGTGTGATTTAAAACCAAGCACATAGACTTATTTTGGATAATTTTAACAACACTTAGTTCGTGAGGCTCTTCTGTTAGTGCCATTTCATGGATTCAAACTGCGCGACTAAAACTCAGGGACGACGCCAGGATAAAATATCCGGAGGGCTTCAACATTTTATTAGAAAAACTTGGGGGGCTGATTAATAAAACACACAAACACACACACATACGTATATATATATATATATATATATATATATATATATATATATATATATGAGCACCTTCGTAGCCTAGTCGATAGCGCGCTCGACTTCAGTGTAAGCGGTATCGTGTTCTATTTCCGGTGGAGGCTAAAAAATGTCGGTGTTGACCCAGCATCGTGAGGCCAACTGGGGAGCTGCTGTGAATAAAAGACAGTGGCGATCACAATGAGCTCTGGTCGTAACTCATAATAATCATTAAGCAATGACATCTACCTGCAAGGAAAGTTGCATTGCGAAAAATTAATTTTCTGGACTCGCCCTGACTTTCTGCAATTTTCATTTGTCCACATTACGATCTACTTTGTTCCGTTAAAGCTTTGCTCCGTTTCCAACAGAAAACAAAATAGCTTTCCCATTCTCTCGGACAATATTCCCGAAGTTCACTGTGCTAACCGCAAGACCTTTACGAAAAGAATCTAATCTCTTGAACATTATATTCCGCCCTTTCCCCGTACATTCTACTGTTGTGCTGCTTCCATCCCTGGTTCAGGGATCGGTTATGTATTTTTATACTTTCGTTTCTTTCTTTAAAAATACATTTCTATCTGTTTGTGCGAACCTGACTTTACCTAACCTCCACTAACCAATGACACTAAAAATACAAGAGAACAATAATAAATGTGAACATATCGTGACAAAATGGATACTGGAGCAGAGGAATAAGTCTTGGAAGGGATACAGAAACTCTGTGGTAACTGAAAAATTCAACGCAAATTGTAAAGTATACTAGAATTCACGTAAATCAGATACAGCAAACGTACGGAAACGCATTGTGCGAATTAACAGGGGGATGAGGGGGAAGTTTCCCTGGGCGTCTGCATGTTGGAACAGGTATAATGCATAATATTAATTTTATTATGTGATCTTCATATCAACAACATATTATCCACGCTGTAAAAATAGCTTACTTCGCACACTGTGTCAACTTCAAAGAGTAAAGTTATGTATGAGGGGGTCAAGCATCTACTCCCTTCGCGGTTCACGCTTAAGGAACGCTACGGAACTTCTATATCAACACAATGAGCAACAATTTCTACATTTGGTACAATTTGTGGCAGACCTTACATAAAACAAACCATCTTCGTCCGCTCGAGAAAATTACAGTATGTCTGTTAATATTGTAGCAAAATACGTGTTATTTATAACACGAACTGACGCCATTATTATTTATTTACATGATGCCATGTTTCTGTGTGTTGATAAAGTCGAGCGCGTATTTAACGAAACAATAATAACACAGTTCGTAACACTTTTAGGATTACTTGTTTCTCGCTAGGTAATGTTAGAAGTGCCTGTGCGAGTTATTTGCAATGGAATGACAGGCATAAACTGTGACACAATAGCCGTACAAAGTCGTAAATGTGATTATTTTTATTATCAGGGATGCCAAGACATCATATCATTTTTAACAAAATAAAATTTGTTGTAATGATATACAATGAGATAATATTGACAACGAAAAACACTATGATCACTGATGATGTGTTGGATGTTACTCTCCCAAGAAGCACGTAAACTTCGGACTTTTGAGTGATGACTGGCAACAATGGTACTACTAAGATTTAAGTTGTGACGTAATTTTCTATTGTCGTGTACATAACCGCTATATACGGTGAATATCGGACGTGCGCGTAGCCTTTCCAAACACTTTTAATGTTTCTTTGAAGACACTAAAAATTAAACTCTAATTTACTGTTAATGTTTCACTGTTCAAGCCCAGGTAGGAACAGTGGGGAAAATTTCAAAATGAAACATTTATATAAAAGCAGATATTCAGATGCGACCAAGAAAATATTATGACTGCGAAATTATGTTATGAGTGTTCCTATTCTCCCTTAACTATGCCTCTATATGAAACATGCAGTGACAAAATCATATGTTTCTCAATTCTTTTATTCTGTGACAGCATTATCGCTCATATCTTGATGGCAAAATTACTTATTAGCTCATATTTTGATGACAAAGCACCCTTTCATATCCCTCGCCTAAAAATGCGTGCCAAATACTCTACTCATGGGAGCTATGGAAAAGAATATCTTTATATAAAAATTATTTTATTTGGTGGTCCACTGGCCATCACTGAAATTAGAAGTTCCCAAGGGATCGGTAAATTTTTTCTCGCACAGGGCGCCACTTTGCTCAGAGCCGACACTGCTATGCGATATAACGGAGGCAGAGGGCAGCAGTGTCCTCGCTCAGGGCTCTAAGTGCCGAGGGGGCGTCGATGGTCGCCAAGACAAGTGAATGGTGGTCGGTGAGACAGTGACAGCACTCTTTATTTGTGCGCTTCGCTATAATATCATGGCTGATATGCATCGCTCCCCAGAATCTCAATAACTATTATTCTAGTGACTCGCCCGTGTGGCTCCCACTGTTCTCACAGGTCTCGGAATAACGGGAAATGGGATATACCCATAGAGTTATAAAACCTCTCCACTAGAGTCAGGCTTGGCGCTACTGACGCGGCGCCACTTGAAATTTGAGCGAGAGAATGTTTGTTTGGCAACAACACGTATTATGAGCTGCTGTGCTTCGCTCTTTGGCATTGTTTTAGTTGATTCTTTTGTATTTGAGAAGGAAATGATAATCTCCTGTGCAGCTCACGGTTGTACTTTGAAATGTAAGAAAGGAAGTAATGTATCGTTTCACAAATAAATGATCATTTAATATTATTCCGTGAAAAATGTTTCATTATGTAAGACGTTCTTTCGTGTAGTTTATGTCTGCTAGAAATATAAAAGAAAACACAAATCTTTGATTAGAATTATTTGATGCGAAGGTATTAAATCCATTGTTATAAAACTGTCCCATAGTTATAAAGAGAAATATACATAAAAATATGTATTCTTACATTAAGAAATAATGGATCGTTTTCATTTAGGCCTATTCTTAATAAAGTGGTTATATTCGTGTAGAAAAAATATATCTGTCTATTTAAAATTTAAATAGTTCTAAGCCCATAATGTGCTATTGAATTTTATTGATGACTTTAGGCATCTAAGGCTCGGGCCGGGATAGGGGAGGGAAATGATTCGGGAAGATGTCAGTCAGGGCCTATGTTGAGGGTGTCGTCCCTGCATTTGCCTGGTGTACCTGAGCAAAAAATCTGGAAAAACCTCAGACGGGATGGTCGGCCGCTGGAATCGAACCCATGACGTCCCGAATGCTACACCAACGCCCTGCCACGGCGGCTTGGTAAGTAATGTGCTGTTGAAAAGACTTGTTAAATTATTAAGAAGAATGATGATGATGAGTGTTTCACCCGAAGGTAGATCTTGACCTGAAGATCCCAGAGCTAGGTGAACCGATGGTGATTTGCCATTGCCTTCCATCGCACGAAGATGACGTGCTAAGGACGGGGCCTATAGTTTAATGTGGATTCCGAACCACTTGTGTCCCCGCTGGGAATCGAACTAGGAACACCCTAATTACACCATTAAGAACAATAGAAATAAATTTAACATAGCAACAAAAATAGATAAGAAACGCTACTTATCGGTCAACCTGGTCGGTAAGAGGAAAACTCGTGAATTCTATATACCTTATATACCTGAAGTCGGACACAGTAATATACTTAATAGAT
Organism: Lepisma saccharinum; assembly: GCA_022664845.1. Classification (NCBI taxonomy): domain Eukaryota; kingdom Metazoa; phylum Arthropoda; class Insecta; order Zygentoma; family Lepismatidae; genus Lepisma; species Lepisma saccharinum. The sequence continues at coordinate 59,019 of JAGDQP010001023.1, read as the reverse complement.
ATGACTATTCGTATTGTTTATGATAGAAAGTCAAAAGAGAACATTTGAAAAGCTAAAAAAAAAACAATGTCGTTTTTAATAGTTTTAAGAGAAAGACTTTTACCCTAAATTTAAAGACAGTCTTCTTCAGTCGCAAATAACTTCTCCGGCATCTTCTAAACTAACCAGGGAAGCCAGTTTCTTTTTGTGTGTGTTTGTGTGTGATTTATATAATGTCACTTTCGATAGATGGTAGAATTTAAATATCAGGTTAAGGCTGTCCGAAAGCTCTAGATAATTTTATGTTTATTTTAATGACATACGTCTTGTTTCAATGATATTTATGTGAAAATTGCCGACTACTAGTGTATATCCGACGACCGGTGCCCATACCCTATTTTAAATTTTATAATTTTCTTTGTAAATTTATGCAGGTAAACCGCTGGTTGTATAAATTACAGCATTAGTATTTTGTGTGTGTAATATTCATGTCACTTGCGTTGTGTCCCTAATGTTGTATAATATTTTTAAATATATATCTAATGTTTTTTTTAATAAGTTATAGGCCTTTAAGTATCAACATTATATTTAACAAATAAAAACGAGGATGGCATCTTGAACATAGGCCCTGGCCGACAGCTTCCCGAATCCTTTCCCCTCCTCTCCCCTGAGCCTTAGATGCCTAAAGGCCATTAATAAAATTAAAAAAATATCAGAAAAATCTTTTCTGAGAACAAAAATAATATTTATCAAGAACGTTTAAAAAAGTTATTTTAATTTTAAATTATACCTTACACTGATTAATTTAATTAATAATTCTTTGTATCTTACGTGTTGAACTTAACTAAGGTGAACTCGAATGCGAATTCTAAATTGTTTTTCTTCACAAAAAGATCGTGAGTGGCACATACAAATAATATAATACCAGGCAACGCACGGCTCGCTGTTTCCTTCGTGCCAAACAAACAGAGAAACAGTTGAATGTTCAACTTGTGCCACGCTGGGAATTAAAACCCACGTAAACGGTGGCGCCAACCCTGCCTCTAGTGGAGTTTTATAACTCTATAGATACACCGCTCGACAGTAGCAGTGTGCTTTCACGACTGCGTTCCCAAACGGGCTTCAATCAAGTTCACTTGCCATGGTCCCCGGACTTCCTACGCTAAAAATATATTATGTTGAAACAAACTTTTTAAGGATCTTGGTTTAATATTGCGTTTCACGAATTTTAAATTATGTGAGACACATATTTTAATCCTATTAAATGATGATAATAGACCCTGCTGAGAACAGTATATTGTTGTAGTATCTCATTGTTCTAACTTTAACTGGGAATTTAGAAATTTTTAACTTTCCCCCTATTTTCTTCATCACAAATGTTAACAATTCTCAATTTGTATTTTCATGAACATGAGATTTAGTGTCCATGTTCATGAATGGCTGTGTTTGTCCCCAAGTAGAAACAATGGAATTTTTAGGAAATTATACATTTTTATTTTTTTATTAACTACTAACAGAATTGCGGGTCAAATTAGCCTTTGGTGGGGGGCATAGAAAATTTAAGTTGGTCCAGGTAATGAAAGTTCCTATTTATGTAAAGCGGTCTTTACATGCTGCCAACACAATATTATGAAGCGATATTATGAAGGAGGGGCCCGGCTCCCCTCCTTAGGTATTGCCTCTCCATACAGTGACAAAATAACCTGTTTGTCAAATTTTCTATTCCGTTACAAAATTATCTACTTGCTCTTATTTTGGTGACAAACTCTCCGGTGACGAAATTACCTGTAAAAGCAGATACCTAACTCCATTACAACAAGGCTGTACTGGAATTAGTTTGTGTGGCGAACAAATACAAGACAAAAATTTTCTTTTGCAATGTGCAGTGTTTTATTTCAAAGATTCTCATGAGGTAGCTATTTATGAGATATTCCTAAAAAAATCATCATTTGTAACAATATCTGGTAATTTGTTTATGTATTTGATTCAGACCTAGACTCATTTTAATAAAATGCTTTAGAAAACTTAAAAAGAAACATGTTACGATGGAACTAAACCATGCACTGATTTTGTTGCTAATATCAAATATAATAATGCAATATCCATGGTAATAATAACCTGCGATAGATTTTTTATAAGTTAACCTTCGAATAGACCCAACAGCAGTTCTACATACATAGCAGTCCTCGCTACGCTTCATCCTTGATCGCTTGTCCTCCTTTCTGCACTAGAAACAAAATTTCGTGCACAGAAAGAGCAAACTGCATGTCTACAGAGCAAAAAAGTTCTTTTGGGAACATGTAAGAGGCAAACCGGACATGATGTCTGGTTTTCGCTACTTTCGGAAGCTTCTTGAACAATAATTGACAGCAAAGGACGCAACAACTGACGTATGTCAATCTACTTCCTCGTTTGGCTTTTCTAGATTCTCCTGCTCATCCTGGATGTCATAGGGGTCTTCTTGGTGTCTGTGCGCTTCCCCAACTTCTTCGCCTCCAAAGCGATCATCTTTGCTTACAGTCGACAGTCCCTTTCTCAAAATGGACGAAGTTAAATTATGTACATTTTTCAAAATGCTGGTACCGTCAAATGCCCATTTTCAAATGCCAGTTGCTCTTCCTTCAACCTTTCATCAAAAATGACCTGGTGTGAATCAGGCGGTCTGGATACACTCTGGTCTAATATCAGCTCTTGCAGTGTTAGGACAGCTTTTTTACATAGCTTTGCCAGTTGACCTGAAAAACAAAAGAAAACTATATTCTAAGACTTGGAAAGTATTACCGTTAACTATCTAGACATACATGTACACTATTTATGTGAATTATATTCCAGCACGCTACCATCGCAGCATGAGCTTGTGAACAAATTTATTTGCTTTCGTTTTATGTAAGGTAAGCATGTATACAGCAAACTACTCTTTCTTATAAAGTCACATGTTTAACATTTTTTAACCTTGTTTTCGGCTGTTACAATATTAATGAATGCATTGAAAAAATACATATTTCAGATATGGAAATGTATATTGTGGAGTGAGAGTTAATACTCTCACCAGATACTACACAAAGGGTAAAACAACGCTATTGCTCATAACTTGATTTGTATGTATTAGTGTTATCCATATATTAATGATGTTATTTTTAAGCACTCTCAGAACGTTTATAATTTAAACTATTTTGTGAGTAGTGCTTATTTTACAACTTGAGCTAGTCTATTATTTTTATTTTGTCAACACAAAAAACATTACAGCGGAGAAAGTTCAAATTATTATAACTCTGTCTATATTTTTAATCACCAGTCTGCAAAAAGATTGTTATTCAAACTAATCTAAACTCTTTTCAGTTCCGAATGCAGGTGATCAAACCGCGAAATAACGTATCAACAGACACGAACACATACAACAGTAATGCAACTCGAATGGTGAATGCAGTGGTGCTAAGTAAAGAAGTTTCGTGTGAATACAAGGCCTGAATCGCTTTGTTACGTAGGTTTCTGTATTCTCCTGCTCAATCGCCCAGCTACGAACGGACAATAATAATAATAATTTGAAAGGAAATAGGAACATTATGGGAATTGTATTGGCTAAAATGTTGCGAAACAAATTGTGAAAAGAGCTTTGAAGTATTTGTTTTCACGAACTGTGAATGCTCTCTACGTATTAGTGTGGCCTATAATCTGAAAACTCTGGAAGATATCACCGAAACTCTTTGTCCTGTAGTTACTCATCTTGGCACAGTCCTAATGGCAAAATGAAATAGCGTTCACTTTCGAATTTCCTTGTCCAACAACTCCAACGCCTGCTTCAATTAGAATAGAAATCAAGTCTTGGAACACTTTTCTTTTCCTATTACTTGTTCGGAAATAATCAAAGCCGATAACTGTTCGACTGAAGTAGACTAGGTCAAGAATGGAAGAGAGAATTAAATAAGGTATGACAATCAATTGTTTTAATAGGTAAGTTAATCTGTTTAGGAAATATGTTAATTTCTAGACCAAAACTAATAATTTCACATTTCCCAATTAACTATTAACATCCCCATAGTTTCTATACATGCGTTCCATGTTGGAGGGCTCTGAATTTATCACATCCATGCTTTGAATGTGCATTTGAGCTTGTAACGGGATAGAATATAAACTAGATTTTGAATGTATAATTCAGAATTGTGATTCGCTAACACGTAAGGAAGTTAGTTTCTGTGCACCTTATTCTATTGGCTGATTCTACTCTTCAGAATATGAATAGGCAAGCATATAAGATTAACTTAAGTAGAAAGCAATGACCTAATTTTTAGTTCGATCTGTCCAAAGGCTGTGGTGGCTACGTAGTAGAGTCCTTACGCCGATGTTTTTATCTCTCTTTCGATTCTTTTTATACCATATTTGCTTATGATGGCAAACAGCGTGTTTATAGATCTTTCTTGGGGTTCTCTCGTTGTCTCGCAATTTATACATTACAGAAATTTCCCTTTATCGTGCTTTATCTTAAGCCATTGTTGCCTAATATGATATAAACAAATTCAATTTTATTGAAAGTATTGATTTTTCCTTCTTATATCTGGGTTTAAGCAGAAGTGATGCATTGTTTATATAATCTATAAAAAGGAACAGAATGTTATTTTAAACCAGCACAGAATACTTGAATGACATATAAAATATTGTGATATGCCCTTGCATTCTCTTGATGGTAAATATAAGTTTCTTGTGTTTCGAAGTTATGAGATTTTCTGCCGAGTTATTTTTGTTCTCTGGCGTTTGCGTTGAACAAGAAGTGTACACGCTCGGTATATCGTACAAATGCTTTTTAAAGATATACTTAAGAAAAATAATATTTGACTTGCAAATTGCAATATTTTTATCTGATTATTAGGCATTCGATAAAGGTAATTGTTAAAAAATTCTTGCATTAACACTAGTACAAGTATTTTATACACTAATACATTAAATATTGGGATTTAATTTAATTTGCAAACTGCATATTAATGCCAGATTTCTTTTTGTGTCTTCTACAGGAGAAAAGGATAAATATTGGTCTTAAGAATTCTTTTCTTTCCAATCAATATTAAGTTACACAAATCTCACATTTTCTAATTGTAGGATTTCTCCCAGGTTTCCAACATAAAATTTGGAGTTACTAAAATTTTAAGTGAATACCAAATCATTACATGTTATATAGTAATGCTTTTTAATTTAAAATGTCTGAAAATTTACAGATTTTTTTCCTTTTCAACAATATTTCAATGGTTGGTTCAACAATTTGAGAAAGCCCGCAAAATACTTTATACAGCTGCAAAACACTTGTTGCTATTCATTGACTCTCTTCACATTGACTAATTCCGGCGACATCGAGTCAATATAAACAACAATATGAAAGAAACAACATTACCTATCATAAATATATCTATCATTTCCCTCCTGACTACAAATTTTAAACACCTGAATGGAAATGATTGCGTTAAAATGTATTTTATTTAAGTGTCCAAATGATACCAAAGTCGCTAATTTTAAACTCATCTTTTTGCCTTAGGAAATCTGGGGTTCCATCTGTGGTAACGAAGTTTACAAGACCAACATTTTCAATTTGTGACGAGAATAAGAAATCAGTGGCAAATTCTTCTGCTATACTTGTTCGATCAAAGAGAAAAAATATATTATGGTCTGAACAGTGTGACAAGACATTCAGTCCGAAGAGTAGTTCCGCAAGTCATATGGTAACTCATACAGAAGAGAAGTAGTACACTTGTTGCCGGTGTGACAGGTCGTTCAATCAGAAACGTTACTTAAATAGCCATATGTTAACTCATGCAGGAGAGATGCAGTATCCATGTGGACAGTGTGATAAATCATTCAGTCGGAAAAATAATCAAAAAAGCCATATGTTAACTCACACGGGAGAGAGGCAACATACATCTGGGCAGTGAGACAAATCATTCAGATGGAAATGTCACTTGAAAAGGCATATGTTAACTCACACGGGTGAAAGACAGTATGCGTGTGGACAGTGTGACAAATTATTCAATCAGAAAACTTACAACGCCATATGTTAAATAATGGAGGAGAGAGAGAGAGTATACATGTACACAGTGTGACAAATTATTCAGTCAGATGAGTTACTTAAAAACCCATATGTTAACTCACGCAAGCGAGAGGCAGTATATATGTGGACAGTGTGACAAATCATTTAATCAGAAAAGTTACTTAAAAACCCACACGGAAGAGCAAAAGTATACTTGTGGGCAGTGTGGGAAATCATTCAATCTAAAAACCCACACGGAAGAGCAAAAGTATACTTGTGGGCAGTGTGGGAAATCATTCAATCTAAAAAAATGCTTAAAATGCCATATTTTAACTCACACTGGAGAGAGACAGTATAAATGTGGACAGTGTGACAAATCATTTGATAGGAAAAGTTACCTTCAAACGCATATGATATCTCACACGGGAGAAAAGCTGAACATTTGTTGGCAATGTGGGAAGTCATTCAGTCAGAATGGTAGTTTAAAAAAGGAATATATTAATCCATACAGAAGAGAATACGTATACTTCTGAGCAGTGTGACAAGTCATTCAGTCCGAAGAGTAGTTTAAAAAGGCACATAATAACTCATACAAAAGAGAAGCGGTACACAGGTTGCTAGTCTGACAGTACATTCAATCAGAAAAGTATGTTAGGAACGCATAAGATAACTCACACTTGAGAGAAGAGTGAAGACATTGAGAATGCGGAAAGTCATTCAGTAAGAAAGGTGACTTAAAAAGGGGATATGTTAACTGACACCGGAGAGAAGTGTTATACCTACTGGCAGTGTGACAAGATCTTTAGTTTGACAAAAAGTTTAAAATCGTAGTTTGTACACGAGAAAAGCAGTACAAATGTGGGCAGTGTGGCAAGGCATTCAATCAGAAACGTTACCTTAATAATCATATGCACATGAGAAAAGGCATACGCTAACTCACACAAGTGAGAAGCGGTACACATGTAGTACATGGCAAGTCGTTCACTCAGAAAAATGATTTTAAAAAGCATATGTTAATTCACACAAGAAACAAGTGGTATACATGTGAGCAGTGTGTCAAGTCATTCAATGTGAAAGGCAGTTTAAAAAGGCACATGAGAACTCACACAGGAGAAAGGCCGTATACATGTTGGCAATGTTACAAATCATTCAGTGAGAAAGGCACTTTAAAAAACCATATGATATTTCAGAAAGGAGAGAAGCGGCACAAATGTGGGCAGTGTACGAGGATATTCTGTATAAAAGGAAATGTGCAATGGCATATGAAAACTCACACGAGGGAGAAGCGGTACACGTGTGGATCATGCGGAAAGTCATTCAATGATAAAGGCGCTTTAAAAAAGCATATAGAAACTCACACACGAGAAAAACCGTATACATGTGGGCAATGTAACAAGTCTTTTAGTATGAAAGGTAGTTTAGAAACCCATATGATAACTCACATAGGAGTAAAGCTGTTTAGATGTGAGCAGTGTGATAATTCATTTGCTAGGAGAGGCTCTTTAAGAGCGCACATGATAACTCACACAGGAGAAAAGCACTATACATATGGGCATTGTGATAAGTCATTCAATGCAAAAAGCATTTTGGAAAGGCATATCACAACTCACACGGGGCTGAAGGAGTACACATGTAAGCAGTTTTACAAGTCATTCGCTCGTAAATGTTATTTTAAAATTCATATGATAAACCACACAGCAGAAAAGCGGTATAGATGTGGGCAGTGTGATAAGTCATTCAATAATAAAGGTCATTTAAGAACGCATATGATAACTCACACAGGCGAGAAGCGGTATACATGTGGGCAGTGTAACAAGTCATTCAGTCAGAAAGCCACTTTAAATAACCATGTGCTAATTCACACAGGAGAGAGGCTCCACAGATGTGAACAGTGTAACACGTCATTCGCTCGGAAAAGCAATTTGAATGAACACATGATAACACAACACAACACTGGCGGAAAGCTGTATACATGTGGCCAGTGTAACAAGTCGTTCAAACTGAAAAGTTATTTAAAAAATAATCTTATAGCTCACTCAAAAGGAAAATATAAACGTGTGGGCAGTGCGACAAATTATTCCATCAGAAAGGCATTTTAAAACAGAACTCACGTAAAATAAGTGCGCTATACATTTGGTCAGCGTGTCAGATCAATCTGTGACAAAATTTACTTAACGATTCTTATAAGACTTCACGTTTATATGAGTAGTGTGATAACTCTTTCTCTTCAATCATACGTTAACGAAGCATTTGCTATTCTATTCAATACAGAAGCTATATGCACATGAGACGTTTGCCATATAATTTTTATTAAAATACTAATCTTTATATTGTGCACCTAGACGGAAAATCGAATAATGTGAAGAGTGCAACAAGTACCTTCCGATAGATGTTTTAAAGAAGCGTTTGATAATTCACACAGCACAGTGATCTTCTACATGGGTCCCTTGTAGTACATAATTTTATGACGAAATTGTTTTGAGGAAGCATATAATCACAGGATAAAGGCCACTCTCACGTGAGCAGTGTGTCTAGTCGCTCTATGGAAAAACACCCTTGTGCCAAATTTCGTATATCTAGCTCAAACGGTGTGGAGAACGGATTTTTAGGTCAGGCATTTTGGATTCAAGACCGCGTCTTAGGAAATATTGTGTGTTATTTTCGTAATTTACTAGTGGTGTATACTTTCATCTCAAGTTTGGGTGTTCAGTGGTTTTGGCTGTGTATTCTATACAACAATGGCATTCGGGACCATTTTAAATCCAATATATTGGATATTTCAATATGTAGTGCTTTCCTATTCTTTGTCATATACTTTCATGCCAAAAAAAGTGATTCCAGCTCTAACGGCATGGAAAATATTTTGTTTGGCCCGCAATTTTTGATTCAAGGTGGCGTCTTTTAAGACATTTGGTAATATTTTCCTAACCTACTAGTGATAATACACCATCAAACCAAATTTCGTTTTTATACCCCAGCGATTTATGCTGTGTATTCTATACAACAATGGGTTTTGCCGCCAAGTTTGGATCCAAGAAGGCGACTTCTTCAAAATGTAACATATTTTCCGTTATGCGCTCATGGCCATACACCTTTATACCAAATTTGGTGTTGTAACCCCAGTAGTTTGGCCTAAGGGTTCTGATGAGTCAGTCAGAGGCCATGGGGATATATATTATATGGCATCGCAGAGGGCGCAGCCACATTCCCTTCGGTTGCTGTGCCCCCATTTTTTTCGATGACTGCACCCCTTTATTGCAACTAGAATCTGCACAAAGCCCTCATTGTGCCGATCCGCCTTCCACCGGTGGCTACGTTCCCATAAGGGATTTTTTTCAATTGTAGTCTATTTGTGATGGTCCACCTTCATACGAAATGTCGTTTTTCTAGCTTCAGTAGTTTCGGTAATAGGTTTTTTGCGGCCATCTTGGATTAAAGATGTCAAAATTTTAACATTTTCTTATATTGCAGTTACCTGCATATGCTGGTGCACTTACATAATACTTTTGATTCCTCTAATTCAAGCGGTTTTGAAAAGGTGTATTTGGGCCTCGATTTTTAGTACAAGATGGCAACTTTTTCAAAATGTTATAAAATGTTATAATGTATTACTCGTGATGTAAAATTTTATACGTACGTTGAACGACGTGGAAAATGAAGTTTTGGGTCAGCCATTTTGTATCCAAGATGGCATCTTCGGATACATTTTGTAATATTCTTGTAAACTATTAGCGATGATATACAATCGTATCAAATTTGACGTTTCTAGCTCCAGCGGTTTACGCTGTGTATTCTAAAAAACAATACACGTTTGGCGGCCATTTCAGATTCAAGATGGCGGTTTTTTCCAATTGTAATATTTTCATAAACCATTCTTAATGGTGCATCGTTATGCCAAATTTCATACCTAGCTCAAACGGTGTGAAAAAAGATCTTTGCTCCACCATTTCTAATTCAAGGTAGCATTTCTGAAGAAAATTTGTAATATTTTCGTAACATACTAGTGATAATGTGCCGTCATACCAAATTCCGTTTCTGTAGCCGTTTAGACTGTATTTTATAGAAAAAAATAAAAAGAGTGTATGATGATTCATACAGGGGAAAGGCAGTGTGAAAAATCATTCAATCGGAAAAGTGAGTTCCAAGAACATATGATAACTCAGGAGAGAAGCTGAATACATGTTGGCAATGTGGCAAGCCATTCAGATTAAGAGTAATTTAGAACGTCATATGGTAACTCGCACAGGGCAGCAGAAGAAAAATTCGTGTGAGCGGTGTGGCAAATTCTACAGGTAAAGTGATTTAAAGAAACGTATTAAAATTCACATAGGGTAAAAGCTGTTCGTATGTGAGAAGTATGTCAATTCATTCTGTCACAATAGTACTTTAAAGAACCATTTGTCAATTCACGCAGGTCATGAGTCTCATGAATGCCAACAGTGCGATAAATCGTTTAAATGGAAAAAAGAGTTTTACGAGACATATGATAATTCGTACAAGGCAAAAATCTTATACATGTGAACTGTGTGGCAAGTGATTCCCGTGGAAAGAAAATTTAAAGAATCACTTGATAATTCACGCAGGACACAGGCCGTTCTCATGTGTGTTGTGTGGCTTCTCATGCTATCAGAAAAGTCGATTAAAGGAGAATGTGAAAATTTACGTAGGACAGGCTGTTCTTATGCGTGCAGTGTGCTAAGTCTTTCTACATTAAAAGTCGTTTAAACAAACAAACAACTACTCACAAAGGGCAGAAGAGCGAATCGTGCATATTAATTACCACATAGAAGGCGCATTCATATGTGCAATTCGGCAAGTCATTCCATCTTTAATAAATAATGCAGCATTTGATAACTACCACGTAGCAGTAATCGCATACATGTGTGGTAAGTGTGGTAAGTCATTCTATCCTTAAAGTGGTTTTAAAAGACATATGATAACTTAAACTGGGAAGAAGAAAAATCCTGTGTGGAGTGCGGCAAGTGGTTTCTTCGGAAAGATAATTTAAAGAGGCATCTGGTAACTCACTCAAATGCAAAATATTATTTCTATAATCAAAGTGGTAAATCATTTGGACAGAAATCAGCTTAAAAAAGAATTCGTGATTTACACAGGTAAAAATCTTGTTATGAAGTGTGGTAAGTTATTTTCTAAGAAACATTGGTTTGAAGAATATAAAAACTCACAGAGGCATTAAACTAGAATCATATAAAGCGGTAAGTTTGATTCTGACGTGAGTGATTGTTACAAAGATTTTAAGTAGTAGCAATTTCTTCCAAAATGAAACTGCAATCTGTCATTTGAGAACAGAAAGATTTGTGATTGCATGTCGGAATCTAATTACCTACGTCGGCCTACAAATGTAATATATAGACTGTAATTTAGAACAGTCTCCATCTGAATACCTTCGTTAACCTTTTGGGTCCACTAATATTTAACGACAAATGTTGTTATGAGGAAGTAAAACAGCAAATGGGAGTCAACGTTATTGTAGGCTATTGTCAAGGATTTCTTTGGAAGCAGTTTCGAATACTAACAAGTCTGAAATAGTATAAACGTAGAGTTGCTTCAAGTTACTTTGCTAAATGTAAGTAAAAACTGAGTACGTCGACGCTACGGTATTCGTATGAGCATTATTTTGCAATATTTACTTACAATGTGCCTGTATAGCATACAGGTAGGGACTAGAATTTCGTCAATAAAGCTGTTGAAATTGCATGAGTGAAACTTAAAATATATTTGTTGCATGGCAAATGAAATAAATGTAAACAGTGATATTTTAAAACTTTAGATATAAAATTTCCCTAATTAATGCTGCCCTAAATCCTAGATAAAGCAAATTTATTTTTAAATAACAACCATATGCTAGTCCTGTTAATTATATATATATATACAAGTTTCTCACATGATAATCATATGCACAAATATGAAGGGATTTATTCCTTGATCATTCAGATTTCATTAGCAAATGATGACAAGAGCTCTAAATTTTTCGTGGTCAGATTTGTCTTTTTCCAATAGCGATATTTTCAACTGAATGATATTTCACATTTTCGACTTGTTTTCAGTCTTTCGTAGTCTTAATACTGCCAAATACACACGCAAAATAACTTCGTGATAACGTGTTTCCCTAGATAGGAAAACATGTTTGCAAATTTGTTGTCATCAATAAAGAATAAACTGTACTTTACTCTATTTTGTATCATTAACTAAGCATTATTTTGGTTAGTGAATGAATAAAATGTTTTAATTTCTTCAGTAGAACCCAGAGTTCATGGTTGGAAGCGAAATGCCCAAATTACGCGAGTTTAAAAGAACATTTTCATAAAATATTAACATACATACGAATGTTTAAATTTTTCGCAAATTCGCGAGTGGCAAGGCTAATTCAAGAATACGGTTCCGCTCTCATGCTGTACCCCGCCCGTTCCGTGGTCCATGAAGTTTCTTTTCAGACGGTGACATTGAAAATTCACTGAGTTGTCTTTTCTAATTATAACGCACCATGCCCGTGCCTGCCCTGACAGTGCCGTCTTGAAAAGAAATTATTCCTGTCGCGGCTCGGTGCTCGCGATCCTTCGGATTTCACGAAGCAACAAGAAACCAGAAAACAAATTACAAGGCTGTAGTTGGATCGTTGTTGAGTTAGGCTCCGTGTCTAAAATGAACGAAGAGTAACTGATAATGTTGTTGCAAGAGCACGACGGCTTTTGGGCCTATTTACACATACAGTGCCGTTCCCCCTACCATGCTCCCTCACTGCCATGGCCACGACCCATGTCCTGCTGTTTCTACACCAGTTACAAGACAGAAGGGTTGGTGTTGCGACTGGGATGGTTTCTTTACAGGACGGCACCGTTGAAGCATGGCAGGGCAGAGACACGTCACTGTATATGTGAATTATCCCTAAGTCTCGCAAAAATAGCGTGGAATTCCGCTACTCCTCGTCTCATGCTCTCTACAGGTTATGAACCCAGTCTCTCCACTCTTTATTTTTATCCTTCATAGGAATGTACGCGCTACAATCTTCCTCCTTGCAATCAATTTTTTTGGAAGAATTCTAGAAAGCAGTAGCAGCACGTCATGTGAACGGCACCTTCTGTGTGAATGCACTCGGTTATGGCACTGACGTAGTATGGAAGGTGGACGGCATCCTATGTGTGAATCAACCTTAAATTGAAATTCACGGACATATTTAGGGGTGGGTCCAGTGGATTCAAACCCTCAAAACTCATAGATCTATAGGAAATTGTATAACTTCAAAACTGGTCATTTTCGCCTAAAAGTAATCGAAAAAATGCTCACTATTTTTTAAAATACTTTTTTATTCTAAATATGTTCTACAACATGTAATCTTTATAGAAACAGAAATGTTTTCAGCTTACGTAATCGTAGATTATTTTTTTTGTATTTTTTCACTTACATTTTACTGTGCTACGTCACATAAACGTAGCAGAGTGGAAAGTAACAGAATGGGGAAAAATATATTAATCTGACACGAGACGAAGATATTGAACTCGTATTTCCAAGACATTTTCAGATACGGGTCATTCCATGTCAAGTTGTCTGATTTCAGAAAAGCGCCCCGCTCGACCATCATGGATTTCGATGAAATTTGGTACGAACAAACACACATGTCCGCAGTGAACATTGGTAAAGTTTTACTTGCGGAGCTAGAGACATTTGTATAGTACCATACTTCAGCCGTCGACCGTGTGATGCTGAGGTTGTGACAACTTTGAAACATAAAAACGCCGGCACTTTTATGTTGAGAGGAACAAACCTTGGCCAGCTTGTACAACTTTTTGTGCTCTATGAAACAAAATTAAAAAAAAATATGAGCGATATCCATGTAAATAATTTGGTGCAAATTTGGCCGAAAAACTTGTGCCTTCAAAAAAGATGTAAAGTTTGATTTTTGATATCTCTGAAAGTAAGGGTAGGAGAAACGTGAAATTTTGCGCGTAAAAACTTAGCAACACAAGGTTGTCGAATGCAAAATGCCATGCTCCTACCGCTTTCCTGCGGTTGACAAATTGAGTTGAAATTTGACGATTGTTGTAAAAAAGCCCAAAATAGTGTAATCGTACTCAAGGTCAAGTGGAATTCGAATTTAACCAAAGACGTTATACGCTTCCCATTACTAAACTGTATGAAGACATTTCTCAAATTACTATTGCCACCCTACCTGAATATTTCCCTGACGAATCAGTGACAATATATGAGTCAGTATGGTGCTGTGGTGAGCATCGATCGCCCGAAATATCCTGACATTTATTCTTTCCGTATTTATAAATGCCGCAGAGTTGTGCATCTGCGGCTTAATCAGATACGTCTGCCCATATATGCTGTAATTGGCAAATACCCTGTCCAGTTTTTCACCTAGGAATTTGTGAGAATTTGTGCAAGTGGGGTCGTAAAGAACATCTTGGGACTGAGTGTTTGGACGTACTACGTCCACGTGGTAATGGTCCACAGATACATCGTCCGATTAATTAGCTACTGCGGATGTACCCAAACTTGATTACTCTACTTTTCCTAAGTTAACACCACGTGGAAGATCTTTGCCAGTGGACCAATTTTGACCAGCGAGTTGTGTGGTCAATTCTACTTCTACATCCATTCAAGGAGAACAGGCGGAACAGGTGGGGACAACGGCAGATCAGTCGTTTGCTTCCCAGGTAAGTGGTGAAGGTGGTTCCCACTCCGACGTGGACGAGGTGGCAGCAGAAGCCTTGCGCTCTGAACAATCTGTAAGTGGTGCTGCGACATCCCAAAATCCAAACGAAGCGTCTAGCGAGGGTCCGGCTCTCCTTCCGCTGGAGGCAACCACGAGTGTTAGTGTGTTTCACCCTTTGGAGACTCCTACCGACACCTCCGTTGCCAATATCAGTGACCAGTCGTCTGCTCCCAGGTCTCTTGAGTCCAGTGAATCTATACAGTTTATGGTAGTAACAGAAGAAGGGGATTTAGGCGCTTCTGTGGAACTCACTGGGGGAGTTTCCCCACGTCTTTCCTCTGGGCCGCCTGCTGAGACTCCCACCATTTCTCCAGGTTCCCGTCAATCTAGTGCACAGAAGAAAACGCGAAAAAAATCGCCAAAGTCCCGGGCTTTCAAACGTTCCCCGCAGAGCAAGGCGCTTAAAACAACCAAGAAAGTCTGTTCCGACCATCCTTCTTAAGATCATTAGTCGACAGTGTGTTTCTCAGTCCAGTTCGTCGGTGGCCTTTCCTTCTTGACGAGGTGGCTGTAGCCATATTGGTGGGTAGTGTTTGTTCCCCTTTCGTTCATCATGGCCTTTGTTTGGATCGTGCTGTGGTATGGATTGGTGCCGATACTGGGGTGCATGAGCACTCTCAACTCCACCCTGCTTTCCAGAGACCTCAATGTTTGGAGCTCCATAGTTGGTAACCCCATGGATGTGCTTCCGGACCCACAAGGTCAGAGTTATGGCATCGCTACTTTCAATTTAGTGGCCGTTCATTCCCCAGAACGTATCCAGGAGATTGAAAAACTTTTAATGTGGCATGGGGTAGATATAGTGGTTCTTACCGAAACATCGGTGCATGACTTACCCTAGCGCAATTATAACTATGTGAATAATTTTGTCCCACAGGCCACGCGTGGAGTTGGGTTAGCATGGCGCATGCATCTCCCCATACACAATGTACGCTTGCATTCTAGTGGCCGCATTATCACGGCAACGTTGTTTGACGTTTTCATAGTGGGTATTTACGCTTACAGTGGTACTGCCCATAGTAAAGAACGGGATGATCTCTTTACGAACGATATATCGTTCGTGTTACATGATTCTCAATTTTCTAAATGTATCCTCTTAGGTGACATCAATATAACAGCTTCCCCGGCCGACACCACGTCTCTCCAGGGGGTTAGCCTACCATATAGGCACTTTATCCAATTATGGGATCTTGTGGACTTATGGCCACATTTTTTTCCTCACCGTTTCAGCCCCACATATTTGTACCACATATTGATGTCATCCTAACAACTCGCAACTTGGTTTCTCAATGTCATCCTATCATTCATCACCATCATGCCTTTTCCGATCATGCTATGGTGTACATTAAAGCTACCTTGCCTGCAACTAAATTCTTAAGGCAGTCATATCGCTGGTCCTTTTCTAATGAGCTCCTCGAGAACGAGCATTTTGTCCATCAGGTAGTTGAGGGTCTCCACATCTTAGCTCAAACCTATGCCTTTCAGCATGCTGCTCCAGGGCGGAGATGGCTCAGGGTGACGGGGTGCCTGACTTATCCCGCGAAGGATTTCACCAAGCGGCAGACACTCTGGGACCGCCAAACCGAGGCTTATTATTATCGGTTATTAAACGAAGCGGTAGCAGCCCACAATGCCGGGGCGGATCATATCTGTGAAATTCGTCGGTTCCAGGCGATAATACGTCAGAAGCGCTTACATCGTAGACAACGGGCACCCCTAGCGGCTCTATTGGCCCGGATGGGTATCTTGGAACCCCCTTCGGTACACTTACTGAATATGGGGAAGGTGGAACACAAAAAGACGCTTATTCATCGGTTTCAAACGCAGTCAGGTACTGTGGTCACTGGTCAGGACGTAACTTCTGCCATTTTTACGGAGTTTCAAGCTAAATTTCGGAAACAGGACTCCGCGGAAGACTCTCCGGAATTTTCGACTCTCTTGGCACATCTTCATGATCGATTGGAGGATACTGACCGCGATTTGTTAACACGGGACTTTAATCTTGTCGAAGTACACACGGCATTGTTGCAGATGAATGGACATTCGGCCCCAGGACCGGACGGTTTAACCGTCGCGCTGTATTTGAGATTTCAAGATCACTTATTGCCACACGTCGTTCAAGTTTTCAATTCACTATGGCACGGTTTTATGTTACCGAGCGAAATTTTTTAGGCCTATGGTGTTTTACTCACCAAAGGAAAAAGTCCGTCTCCCTCTAGGCATAAAACATTTTCCCTTAGTGACTTTCGACTCATTTCGCTCTTTAATACCGACCACAAATTACTCATGAAATGCTTGTTTTTGCGCTTAAGTGCTGTGAGTCTTAAGTTACTTCATCCAGCTCAACATGGCATCAAAGGCATGCGGCCTATTCACGACATCTTGCTCTCCATTCGCGAAGTGATTCGATACGTTCATCTCACTAAGTCTAAGGATGTGGCGTTGTTGAGTACGGATTTCGCGGCCGCCTTTGATAATATCCACCATTCCTATCTCCCACAGCTGTTATTACAGGCGGGCTTTCCCCCTGGTTTTGTTATGATGCTTCTCCAGATTTTAGGGCGGAGGTCGATGCGCTTGATTACTAACCACGGATTGTCCCGGAGTTACGGGATTCATCGTGGATTTTCTCAGGTATGTCCGTTATCACCGCTCTTATTTTCCATCGCTCTCGCCCCCTTGATGCACTCCCTTTCTGATTCTCTCTCGGGTATTTACTTCAAAGGCAGCGTTAGTAAATTGTTCGCATACGTTGACGATTGCTCCTTTCTCGTACGTACAACCTCCGAATTACAGAAGATACTGTACTTAACATACTGCATGGAGTCCAAGTGGTCATGGGTCTCACGCTCAATTTAAATAAAACTCAGTTCATGCCGATCCATGACGAGCATCCCTTTCAGGACCAGCCACTGTTACCCGTCTTATTAACCATTAAGATTTTGGGCATTCACTGGGGCCGCTCCTTGAAACTTACCTGTACGAATAATGCAAATCGCATCGCC
Source organism: Lepisma saccharinum (assembly GCA_022664845.1). NCBI lineage: Eukaryota > Metazoa > Arthropoda > Insecta > Zygentoma > Lepismatidae > Lepisma > Lepisma saccharinum. The sequence continues at coordinate 41,285 of JAGDQP010001023.1, read as the reverse complement.
CAAGCGATGATTGGTCGTATGATCCAATATAAACAGGTTTTCCATACTCTCGCGGTACATTGTCAATTTTTGAATATCTATGTGTACAGTATGGCAACATACTTTATGCAGGTTTTTGCTTTCCCCGCTAAAATCTTAGCACATATCCGGAAACACAGTGGTTTCTTCCTCTGGCACACAAACATCCTGCGCATTCCTAGAGATATATTAGTCCTCCCACTACTTCAGGGTGGCCTCAAATTACGGGACTTAGAATGGCAATCGCACGCACTTCGACAACATCGCTTGTTTCAACTTCTTACGATGAACGAGGAGACAGTGTTGAATCTCTTGCTGCGAGATATTTACTATCTAAGTTGTACTCCTCTCCCGGTCTGGAAGCAACCTTGGGTCAGAGTCATACCGGATCAGGTTGACGTTTTGTTACAAACTGCGTATGATGCCGTCAAGTCTGTTATCCCAGACGACGTCACGGTCAAACAATTGTATACTCGACGCTTAGACCAACATGCGCTGTCCCTTCCCCCTGTGGTTTTGACCAAACTTCACGTTTTCGAGTCCCATGTCTGGAAAAATCTGGCGGACGTCACCGCTCATCCTTTGGTATTTGATACCTGGTTCCGTCTGGTTCATCGCGTTATCCCCACGAAGTTGAAGTTATGTCAATTAAAGATCAGTGATACCCCAACGTGTCCGAAGTGTGGGAAGCCGGAAGACCTGGTACACGTCTTGACTCGGTGTCATAGTTTGAATGGGTGTTTCGTGGTGTTACAGGGTTGGCTTAATATGTTGTGGCACACGATTACTCCCTTTTTTGCTACTATCAACTATGCTCTTACCCCGATTCATTGGTACCTTGCTCCAGCCCGCCGCAAATTTTATAATTGGTTACACGGTTTCACACTGTATTTTCTCTTACGCGAACACGAATGGTCCTCCATAGAGGAATATAAGGTGTATATTCGAACTCAATTTCAAGTTGGTAGAACACTGATGCCGGCCGCTGTGGCTCCATTTTGCCGGATTTTGTTGTGAGGACGGGTATTGCCTCTCCGTGGGCCGTCGTTCCTAGAGTTCAGCGTTCTGACGTTGACGTGAGCTTGTCGGTGTAATTGACACTACACTTTCTCACATTCAGTTTGTCAAGGGTGATTTTACTCTGCTTGTGTTCTTTCCCTTTTGATAGTTCATTGTACCGAAATTTGTATAATTTGTAAATTCGAACCTTGTTTTTGTTAAACGAGTAAAAGAAGGGAAGAGCAACAAACAGGAATTTATTTAATTTGTATAATTTTTTCCTTCTCTCTTTCCTTAATTTAGTATTATTATTAATATTATTTATGGTAGTGGTGGTCGTAGTATTCTTATTATTATTAGTGTTAGGGGGTGGGGGGCTTGGTCTCACTGCGGGATCTCATGGTAGTGTTTGCTGTTTGTGTACCGCCTGTGTGCGGTGGTAACTTCCTCATTCATTATGTTACTTTTCACCTGATTTTACACCTTTGTATCGTTGATTTCTGATTGTTATGTTGTCGAATTTCTTACTTTGTCTTGATTCACGGAACGTGCTGCTCCTGTACCAAAACACTTTCTAACTCACGGATGATCGTGATCAATTTATAGACCGCTTGTGTTATGCTCTGAGATGTTCACAACCTAGTGCGTAAGTTCATTTGTAAACTTTTCAATTATCAGAACAAATAAATAAATTTAAAAAAAAGAAACAGCAAATTCTTCTTAGTTCTCTATAACAAAAGGGGGCAAGCGATTTTAGTTTTTTTTTAAATATTTTAAATGACAAATAAACGTCTTGCGCATAGTGTACAAGGGTTTCTTTTCTAATAACATTATCTTCTGATCTACGTTTCCTAGTGTATACCCACATTTTTTTTAGCGATGATGTTTCCTCAATGCTACCGACAAAGCAACAACTTTAATGCAATTATCTTCTAGATCGATATTTACTTCTCAGGTTCTAGAACCCGAGAAATATTTTCATTCGAACGTTAATAGTTTAAGCCAGTACCATTACGAATATCGATTCATCAAGTTTTCGACACGGCATGCGTGCCTGCTAATTTTTATGTATTGCCATATCTTTCCAGCGTCTATGCTTAAGCCATGTTGTGGTTATACTTTACGAGACGCCCTCAAATCGGTACTTTAGAATTTTAACCTTATGCCAAATGATATAATTTTGAAGGCCTTCTATGAGAGGAATATTACAAAATGCCAGTGAAAATTGTTTGACTGAATTGGTGGAAACATGATTCTTCTAAAGACTGAGCCAACAGAATTTAGTAAAATGAGTTCTGAATCCCGTACCAATAATGAATTGGAAAATAAGCAGCTTTTACTCTAGAAACACGAGTACTAGGGTGTTAGTACCAGTTTCCGGCTAAGACCCAGTTTCTGGCCAAAAGAGTTTTGAAAGTAAATTAATAAGGGTTCTGATAAGTGTATAGCTGAACTCATGTTTCTAATAAAACGTTTTGATATTCAGAAGCAGGCTGCATTCTTATTGACTGTTTCAAATTTTGTGAGATTCAGTTATTCACTGTTAAAGCACTGAACACACACATTCAGTACCCATTGTCTACATGGTTTGTTAGTAAGTAAACGATGTTCGGACATGTTGTGATGAAACTTTTAAAATCAACACACAGGTATTAGCAATTGATAAATGTATAAACGTTGAAACAGGAAATATATATATATTTGTCACAGTATAAGCAAATTAAAATTTTGGTGGATATTGTGTGACTGGTATAAAACTTTGGTGTAGACCGAGTGCATAGCCATTATGACTCTTAACTGGAATTAATGTTGTTAATGAATGCAACGAGTTTCCGGCCACGCGGAGAAATACCACAGAGTGGGCTGTAGGTGGTCAATATTGAACTTTCGACATTTTCTCTATTTTGTTTAATTGTTGACAGTAATGAACCCGAAGGCATCGTCTGACTTGAAGGTTTTGGGGCACCTGAAATGATGGTAGTTTGTTATTCCTTTCCATCACATGAATAAGGACGGGACCTACAGCTTAACGTGGACTCGTAACCTTTGTATTTCAACTTGGAATATAACTTGGTACCCATTGATTGCAAGGCAGCGAGACTCTCAACTTGCAGTCCCGAAAGGGTCTGGATTTCCCATTTTTTTTTAAATAAATAGTTTTCGCATCCGTCTACAATTTTTTATGTTTTGGTGCGAGTAAAGCCAACAGTTTCCTGTATGAATCTTGAGCTGGATGACTAGAATCTCTGATGAATCTTTGATGAGTAAAATAAAGGATAAATAAATGTTTGAGTGAAGTAAACTCTGTTTAATGTTTGGGGAATAAACTCATTAGGTGGTAAGTCGGCAACGTTGACTCTTCAGTGTTGATATTTAGATACGTTGAAATTTTAATCTGTTTTCTTTCTTTATTGACTGTTTTACTTTAAAATATGTTATCTGTATGTGGTCATTTGAATTTACTGCTTATAGATGCTTTTGTTTCGCTATCAGACTTTCCCCTGTACTTTTATTGTTAAGTCTAATGACAATGCAGTTTGTTTTTTGTTAGATGTTCATTCTCATGTCCTTTATCTCTGTCGTGGTAACTGTGTTTTTGTGTATCTATTCTGGTCTTCCTTTCTCTGTTCCAGCAGTTGCTCCTTTATTGGTACTCCTATTTTATGGTATTCTTTCTATCTCTGTTTCACATTTCGTTCTTGAATCTTTGCATTTTCCCCTGTAGTGTCTGTTCTGCTAATCCAAGTCTCTGCGACTGGAACTCAGGATTTCCTGTTCATAACATCTGCAACAGATGGCGTTTCAACATCTTCTCCTTCGGTTATCATTATATGATGATTAGCCTGACCTCCCTCATGTGTTTTCGCAAATATTCGATGAACTGGGATGATATGTAGAAAGGCTTCAGGGCGATGTTCCTTCGCATGTTGATGCAATCATCCCGAAAATATTGGAATCTGTCGTTTGCTCCTTTATATTTCTGCCGAATATTTGACAGTCAGCTACCAGTAGTTGTATTCATAGATGTACAAAATTCTAGTTGGAGTACATAATTTATGTATCTCTTTCTGACGCTGTTTTATCTCGGAGCTGCAATAAATCTAAAGGAAATCTCAACAAATATTTTCAGAACGAAGTGTGGTTCATTTTAAAGTATCCAACAGCAGATTTGTATGGCAATATACTTTGGTTTCCTTATTTTCTCTTATGTATAGTAGGCTCAGCTATAAGTTCACGTTGGAATTCGGGTTCTACATATTTCCGCCCGAAGGTAACAGAATAGCTATGAATTTAGGACAAAGGCCTGGACCGGAGTTGTCGAAAAGCCTTAAAAACTAATTCATTTTTTTTAGGAAAAGGGTGGTATTTTCTTCTTGATTGTCTCGATAGTAGATTTATTTTGCAAACTCACTAATAAAGTATCTAATCTAAAGATCCAACCAAAATGTTCGTTAGATACTCTCATTGGTAGCGGTAATATTATTCAGATGAATAGGTTACACTCATGCTTCATACTTTTTGTACTGACATGTATTCCTATCCAAAATGAATCTATCTCAGACTTTTGTTAGGGCTTATCCAGTGTGTTTGGTTAGGACTTTTGTAGGTTACTTTACCATGCCACAATTTATCCTCTCTTTGTTTCGGGGTACATTTTCTATATGTAATCGACGATGTTTATGAGTGTAACTTGTATTGATGTAATTTTAACTCACGCGATGATAATGTGGAAAATTTAATGGTAAGTTAGTTCACACAATCTTCATTTACATCCAGTCATTCGTTTACCTTCTTATTTTTTAAAGGTTTTTACTATTTGAATATCTTGTCAGCCTTTTAGTCCAAATGACCAACTTTCCAAGTATCGCACTTGGACCTCATGTAACGTCGTGGACTTCGGATCTGTAATGGGTATGCACGCGTATTGAAACATGTCGCTTGACTATTCGAACTGAGGTTTTGCAGTGATGCCCTCAGTTTTACTAAGCGAATGCCTCCCTGCAGTAACTAGCAAGGTTGGATTGTTAATTGTGTGAAATTAGTGCCCAAATTATTCTATAGTTCTGCTGTGATGAGATCATCTCTATCAACTATCTATTTTTTCATTTTTCTAACTGCTTAAAATATGCGACGATGCAATTCTCCTTCCCTTCCAAAATTGGGAAACAAAACACACACGAACTCCTCGTCATCCAGGACTACCACGTGTTTCAATGGAAGCAAGTTAGGCGAAGAAATGAAAAGTTGCATGTATATTCGTGTTCATAAGAAGGACAAAACTGTACTCAGAATTATACAGGCGCGCTTTCAGTGCACTCAAATGACAAATCAGTGAACTAAACATATATTAAATGGTTTTTTTTTGCTTTAAGCACGGATTATTTTTTTGAAAAAAATAAATGCAATAGGTAACAAGTACCAAGAGACATCTGTTGGAAAATTCGTAAACTGTTAGGGCGCGATAGGAAAGAGCAATACACGGGAAAGAAAGTTGCATCCATATATGACATACGTAAGCACACGGCAGCAACTTCAACTGGATTTATTTTTTTTCACTTAGACATTTTGATTGGGAACATAAATTTTAACTTTCAATAATTTTGAATGTATCTAGTAACTTGGGACAATAATTGTTTCGTGTTTGTACTTTACATTAAGTGGAACTTTCCATAAATTTAAATGTATTTTAAAATTTAAAGTAATTTGTTGTCAATAAAAATTCAATCTTGGCCTGATCCTCAGATCATGAAAGGCGTAAAAATAAAAATAAATGAAAAAGTGAATGGGTTATATATAAGTAATTAAAACATATACAGGCTGTCCGGTGAGGAAGTGCAAATATTTTGGTAGGCGATAGGGGAGGTCATTCTAAGCAAAAGTATAGGCGAGCATACTCCCATTCTCCCTGGTTTCCGAGATAGGGGGTACCTTTTCTTCCCATGAAACATGCTGTTTTCCGGTTAAGTGCGTATAGCACACACTGAAGATTGTGTAAAAGTCATACCCCAAATGAAGCAAGCTTTTCGACGGTGCACAGATTATTGCAAGTGAGACCAAAGTAGAGAAGTAACAAAGGGAAAAATAAAAATCTCTCGAAATTCTTCTTCTAAGACTAAGGCAACCAACACAACTGAGTGTATACCACACACTATGCCGTGGATGGTGGTAAAGATTCACGTTGTTGGCGTGCACAGAAGTGAAGAAAAACGTCATAATGTAACTCTACTGTAATTACAAGAATAACTGTGCTCTACTGTAACACTACTGTATAGGCAAGAATAATTAATGTACTAGAACATTGTCATGTACATATCATTACAGATACATACGAACATGAAAATATAGAAAACATTAGAAATTAATCGGCATTAGTTACCCTAATGACAGTATTTCCACCCCGTAACAGGCGATAATTGTTCAAAAAAAGGGAATTTTCGATGGATTGTTTTCTATATCTCTCTTTGTTACGTCCCTCCTTTCGTCTAACTTGCAATAATCTGTGCACCGTCGAAAAACCTACTTCATTCCTTTTCGAATGGGTTACGATTTGCGTTTTTACACCATTTACAGGGTGTCCAATACGCACTTAACCGGAACGCAGCAAGTTTCTTGGGTAAAAAATGTACCCCCATTTTTTGAAACCAAGGGGAATGGACCATATGTTCACATATACGTTTTGGCTTAGAAGGCATCCCCTATCACCTCCCAAAATATTTGCACTTCCTCAGTAGACACCCTGTATATAAGATTTGGTACTACTACTAATAATAGTGACAATACCAATACAGAAAACTAACTTCAATGGATTTGATTAAGAAATAATAGGATAAATTTAATGTTTGCATGCTGTTTTCGGATATTGACTAATTGGGGTCAAATTGACCCAGGGACGTTAATGTGTGCAGACATCCAAGTCCATAGGAGGGTTAATGCTTCATATTACTTGAAGTACTTGACTATTTTGCAGGTCTCTGTAAGCTGCTGACATTACACAGTTGTTCATACCATCAAAGTACTTTTCAAACAATTCAATAATGCAGCTTAAATGACTTACGTACAATTTAAAATAAAATTACAAGGCAACCAAAATGTTTTTTTTTTATTTGATGTTGCATGGGAAGATGTGGCCACTAGTAAGGAGATATGTCTCAGGTGCTGAAAAAAACGATCAGGGTGGGTGTAGAAAGTTCGATAATGACCATGACAGATGCTTTGTGTCCTCATAAAAGTGATAGCTTGAGTAACGGCAAAGACAAATGGAGATGTCGCAGCAGGTCGTTCGAGGTTGTCGGCTATATGTTTTTAAGGTGGCTTGCATGCAACCGATAAGTCACTGAACATTATTATTTAGCCTATGGTGCTACTCACTAGATTGCAGACCGACTGACAAGTTCAATTCAATAACGAGAGAGCAACTGAGCGAGCTTTGCTCAAAAGTAATGGTAATTTATCGAACGAAAGTATAATCGTCTTTCTAACTGAGTTTGTACGTACGTATATTACAACGAAAATCGTAGCTCGTTAACTTAAACGTCAAGATCGTGCAGAATAATGTATTGGCTTATCTTTCATAGGTTCAATACATTCTGCCAAATATTTTGTGAACAGTCGTAACGATGAATTTTGATTTTTCAAAGGCGAATTTCCTGCAAGGGAAACTCGTTTTGCTAATGCTTCAGAACATGAGAAAAGAGGAAATTATTTGCTTCAAATTAAACGTACGTTAGGTTAGTTTTTTTCTTAATCGACCTTTACTATAATGATGAGCTTAGAAGGCTAAACCCTATACCTTAGCTCCCTAGCAAGGAGTCTACCGCTCTTCCCAACGTCTGATGCAACCTCTTCAGGTCGTCGAGCAACACCCGGTTTTAATATCGTTGTTGTTAGAATTTAGCAGAACCCCCCTATACTATTAACGCCATACCAACTAAAAATTCTGTCAGATTCCTTCCCTAATTTTAGCAGTATTCTTTATTTCAAATATATATACATAGATTCCGCCAACATTTAAGTTTAAGGGACCTGTACAGACAAAACTGGGAGGGCGTAAGTGAAGTTTTGCACGGTGTTATCGATTTTTAACAGAACAATTCTTACTTGGGGTGAACTCGAGAGTTTGGGCACCCATAGGGGTGGATTTGGCAGAACCACTGCATATGTCATAAACTTAAGTGAAATGTTTTCAAATGAAGTAGTGCGGTCTCCTGGACCTTAATTCTGTGCGGGAGTCGTCATTAACGTTGAGCAAACGAAGCCATGGGAGAAAAAAGTCAGGTAATGAATGCTTCATTGTATTAACCTTTACTCTATTTATTTTGACATACAATTTCATTTTTTTCTCTTGACTTAAGCTTAGATATGGTACGCCAGCTGAAGTAGGATCGGTTAGGTTTAATCAAATATTACAATAAAGTTAAAGGCATAAGAACTGTTTATGATGAAGCAGTTTCGGATATTTTTTAAAAAATAATCTTCGTAATAGCACGGTTAAAAAATGCAATGTCCTTTCTGTAGTATTAACACTTCCAAACATTTCTGTGATTTATCCTCCTTCATACACTTTCATGATTTATTTGTTGATGCTTTAAAATAACTTCCCATCATTACACTTACATATTTCGATAACAGGTGTATTTTCTCCTGATATAACTTATGGTTACTTCTTCATTAAAGTTAGTTCCTTAAGCTATTTCCACCATACAACACCTGCTTCTACTTATTATATATTGCATTAATAGCTTTAAATTCGTTTGTCTTTAAATTTTTACTATTTAGAGAAAGATATCGCTCTTCATCCATATACGGTATCCGTTTGGACTTGCAGCGTTGCCGGTCTCCACCATTTCCTCTTCGCGCTAGAAACAATCAAATAAACGTAAAAAGCCGATCAAACGCAACGTGATTGTCTACTGTTGCCACTGTTTATCTAGCATCGCTTCTGGTTTATTTTACTGAACACGTAATTTTTCATATAATTCTATCGTTACAAAATACAAATGTAAGTAAGAATACATGCCACTCCATTGTAGCCGAATTGGTGAGTAATTATTTCTTTCTTTCGTTCCAGGAGAACCATTGACAGGAATGAAGAACGGTAACGATATTCTGTCACTTGGTGATCGAAATAATATAGATTTGTGTTCGCAACTATCATGCACTTCTTTTTACTTCGATGATTTTGGGCAACTTTATCCCTTACACTAATTTACCTCTATACAATAATTGTAAAATTATGTCTGAGAATAGAGAATCTAATTCAAAGGCTTGGCAAACTGGAGGTGTTCATTCAAATGCGTCGGCCACGAATTTAACTAAAATATATATTTATCCTTTGAATCCAGATGGTAAGCTTGACCACATTCGTTTAAGTGATTTTAAAATAGAAGAGGCAGGCACGAAACCACAATTACAGGTATTGCCAAAGGTAGAGGCAGAATCTCTACCCAACGATGCATCAAACACTTCAGAATTTCTCTTAACTTCTGAGGCAGTGGCACCTAAGGATTCAACGGATCCCTTGGCGAAAGTAAAAGAGGAAATCATTACTAATTTTAATCTTAATTCTTAAACTTCTGAAGATATTTCTCCAACTACTTCAAAGGCTGCTTCAGTTAGAATAGAAATGAATCGTCAGAGTCCAGTAGTCGTCTTGGAGCCCTTTCCTTATCCTACTACTTGTTTGGAAATGATCACCGGCGACAGAAGTTCGACTGAAGTAGTAGACTATGCCAAGAATGGAGGAAAGAATGCATCAAGGTATAGCAATTAAGTGTTATAATTTGTAATTTAATCTCTTTAGGAAATATCTTCAATTCTAAACCTCACTTAATTATTTGACTTTTCCTTCATTTCGCAATTAACTATTTACATTTCCATAGTTTCGGTGCATGCGTTGGGTATAATGCGTTGCATGCTGGAGGGCTTTGAGATTACAACGTTCATGGTTTAAATGCGAACTTGAGCTTTCAATTTGGTAAAAATATAGACGATTTATAATGTAAAAATCATGCTGGTGATTTCGCTTACACGTAAGGAAAGTTAGCTTCTGAGCCTTTATTTTGTTTCTGAATCTGCTCTTCTGAGTGTATTTATACAAGCAGAGCAGTTTAGTTGAAATAGAAAGCAAAGCCCAAATTGTGAGTTTCATCTGTCCAAACGCAGGATAGCGCTGCGGTGGGTCAGTAGTAGAGTGCTTAACTCGAACTTTGAGATATCCAGTGTGATCCAGTTCTATGCCATGTTTGTTTATAGTGACCAAACGTTGCAATTTGCAATTTTTTTCTTGGGATTCTCTCATTTGCTCAGTCCAGTATTTTCCGATCGTCATGCATTTGTCCCAAGTCATTGTTGCGTAATATGTCTTAAACAAACCCAGTTTAATCCAAAATATTTTGTTACTACTTTTTTTAACAAAAGTTATATTTTTTGTATTATCACCAATCCCTAATATGCAAAATTAAATTTTAAAACACCAGAGAATTCTTGCGGGCCGAACTTTCAAATTTCAGTTTCATCTTCTTTATGGCAAATCCAAATAGAAAGTTGTTCCAATTTAAAGATTTCATGTTGCAGGATTTCATTCATGTTTTAAAAAAATACTAGAAATTTAATGATTAGGATTTGAAGTAAATATCAAATTATTACATTTTATATATTAATGGTTTTAAATAAAAATGTATTGAATATTACATATTATTATTATTATTAATTTCGAAGGAGTACATCAGTTTAGAAAGGCCGCAGAATACTTTATACAGCAGCAAAATTGTTGTTTCTATTTATTAATAAACCTAGGCGTCATTAATGCAGGCTGTACCGATTCAATATAAACAAAAACTAAATATGAAAGCCAACTTATCTACCATAAACACGTTCTTCTCTTAACTACACATTTTAGGCACATAAATGGAAAGAAATCCATTATCTTGTATTTTTATTTTAGCGTAAAAATGTTATCGAAATCACTAACCTATAATCTGATTTCTTTTCCTTAGGAAGTCTGGGAATCCAAGTGTGGTAACAAAGTTTAAAAGACCAACATTTTCAATTAGCAACGAGACTAAGAAATCTGTACCTAAAAATTCTGTAAAACATGTCACATCAGACAGAAAGAAATTATTAGAGTTTGAACAGTGTGACAAGTCATTCCCCCGGGAAGGGCATTTAGAATCGTTTATGGTAACTCACATAGGAAAGAAGCAGTATACATGTGGACTGTGTGCTAAATCATTCAGTTGGAAAAGTAGTTTAAAGAGCCATATGGTAACTCACACGGGGGAGAAACGGTATACATGTTTGCAGTGTGGCAAGTCATTCAGTCAGAAAAGCCATTTATGAAAAATCATATGACAATACACACAGGAGAGAAGCAATACGCATGTGGGCAGTGTGATGCAATATTCACTGTTATTTTGTAATATTCCTCACACACGAGGCCTTCAAAATTATATAATTTTACAAAACGTTAAAATCCTTAAGTACCGATTTGGGGCATCTCGTAAAGTATAACCACAACATGGCTTAAGCATAGACGCTGGAAAGATGTGACAATATATAAAAATTATCAAGCACGCATGCCGTGTCGAAAACTTAATGAATCGATATTCTTAATGATAACTATCAACGTTCAAATGAAAGTATTTCTCGGACTTTTAGCAGCTGAGAAGTAAATACTTCTATGGAACTCAACTGTTTTAAAGTTGTTGCTTCTCCGATGCAATTTATAAAACATAATCTCTAAAAGGAATGTGCGTGGGTATTCACTACGAAACGTAGAACAGAAGATAATGTTATTAGAAAAGAACCCTTGTACACTATCTACAAGACGTTTATTTCTCGCTTCAAAATACTTAAAAACAAACTAACATCGACTGTCCTCCTTTTTTACAGGGAACTAACACAAATTTGCTGTACCTTTGAGTGCTGCCTGTGAAGTATAATCATTAATGCAACACAAATACAATCAACAGTGTAGAAAACAAGTGGACAAATTCAACATACCTCAGTGATTAAAGATTTAGTTAGCAAAACTTCCCAAAAGTATTTCGAAATTTGACTTTTCACATAATGATGTACAGGCCGTGGGAAAAATCCGTCAATGTGTTTTTCTTTTTTCCCATGAGACAAACAACGTGTTTTCTTGAAGATTTATTTATTTTGCAAATGCTATTTAGTAGATAATTGTGGCTTTCGCCAAGTTTAGTTAACAATTGATCGAATGTAATGTAAAGTTATTAATACTTAGAATAATCTTAACAAAGATTTGTAGGGCTCACCTGTAGGTTTTTTGCCTATCTTCTGGATTATCACTTCCAAGTTGACCAACGTGTGACTACCCGCAGGTCACTGCAACTAAAATGGCGGCCAAAATCCAGTGTTGCCAGGTCCCCAGCTCGAAAAGTCGCTACTGTGCCGTCAAAATTCCGCCACGTTCCGCTACCCATACTGAAATTCCGCTATTTTCCGCTACTTTATAAAATTAAATTTTCATGGTAAAAAAAACGCTGTTAACGAAACTGCAAAATATTTCACACATCAATAATACACTTGTCAGCATACAAGTTCTTTTTAAAAAGCAAATTTATTTCAAAGAAATAGTAGTACACTTGTACTTTCCTGAAAGCAGGATCGCAACCAGGACCTATAGCGCCCTGGGAAAACATTGTTTCTGGCGCCCCCATTAATTGATAAAGAGCCAAAAAACATTTGATGAATGTTTGAACATTCTGGCGTCCTCTCAACAGGGCCCCCAAGTCTCATGCCCTTCCTATCCTTCCCCCCCCCCCTAGTTGCTGCCCTGTCTGAAAGACGCGTTCAATTTTGGAAAACTATTTTATGGAGTTAATATAAGTGATATAAATCGACAAATTCGGTGTTTTCCGTACAGGCATGTATGCAATAATTTTAGTGGGAAGGATCTCTAGGTTTTTCAATTGAGAGTTTAAATTCAACATGAATATAAATTGTATATTAACTATGTAAAAATACTTATGAGGTTATATCAAACTGACATAGAAGTTGGAATTTCGGGTAATGTCTCGTCCCCGTACGTACGTCCCTGTTTGCATTCTATTTTCCATTACTTCAAAATTAACATTTTACTGAAATAAGTTTCTGGTTTAAATTAGCAAAATTTAAAGAACTTTAGCTTATCTCGTCGAGGATATCGCTTCCTGTAGGTGCTAACTGCCAGTCACAATAACCGAAGGTGGGCTCTATGACTCAATTCAGATTCTGAATGAAGTCAGCAGCAGCATGGGCAGTTCTCCTTACATACAGCGGTCTCAAAAACGGGACAAGCCCCATTATTGAAATTTGTGTACTTTCCCTCTACAAGCAAAACAGTAGTAAGAAATAAAAGTACAGTAGCTATGTAGTGTTTGGATGAAACGTTTTTTTTCCTATTGCAGCACGAAATTTAAAAACCGCAGTTACGTATTCGTCATTGAAAAGATCGTCACGCTACGTATGGAAACAAAACAAAACTACATTTAAGGTTCAATCCAAGTGGGATTTCCCGCCTCTTTCGTTTGACGTCAATTATTCAAAATTCAGTGCAGGTAAACAAAATGCAATTTTCACAGACCGAAGTTCATGTCATGTGTCAATAATGAGTTCATAGCTTTAAGGAAATGTTAGTAATAACTTCAGGATTGAGTGCAGAAATTTTTGGGACATTATTCTGTCCCAAAAGTGTCTGCACTCAATCCTGAGGTTACTAGTAGTATTTCTAGTTGCATTTTGTTTGCCTGCACTGAATTTTGAATAATTGACGTCAAACGAAAGAGGCGGGAAACCCACTTGGATTAAGCCTTGACATTTAAAAAATAATGTTTTCTAACCTAATTTGTCGACTTTTTTCAAGCTATGGGGAAAAATTGGAAGTTTTAAGATATGTTTACAAAAGTCGCTACATTTTCTGCATTTTTCGTCCAACGCCGCTTTGTCGCCAGGGCAACAAAAAGTCGCTACGGTTGGCAACACTGCCAAAGTCGTAGTGACGTTTTGTTACTTTTTTCGCGTTATCTTCTGTACGAAAGCTGCTTATCCGCTGATGTTTGGATCAAGGATTCCGCCAGAATTTAATCAAGGGACGGATGGTGTACGTGGGCATTTCCACGGCTCCCATTAAGTTTATAACTTCAAAATTTTCAAAGTTGAGGGGTGCTCTCTAAGTCTTTGGAGTAACCCCCATAAAGGAGAATTGTCTCCTACTGATTTCGATGATAAACTAAGTCTTGTTTCGTGGGAAGGCTGTATTGCGAAATATATTGAACTTATATCAAAACCGATTACACAAATGAACGAAATGCAGGGGTTATCTTCCAAAGTTGGTCGGCCGTTTCTAGTAAAATTTAGAAATTTTACAGGAAAAAATGGATAATTTGCTCGTTCGTGTGGTTAATAGTATATAAAAAAACAGCGAAAGTTGAGTTTAATATAATATATAATCGGTGATAAACATGGAACTATTTGGGAAGCGGAGAGAATTACTTGGCGGAAGGTTACCGGATGATTGCATTGTGGGAAATTTACCAGCATTTATACTGTGATCATTCGTACAGGTGTACAGGAACTTTACCCTGGATGCGAGTTAACAGTATTACAGCTTGTGAAACAATACGATTATACTGAGGAAAATCTTTGAAACTGTGTGAAAGTCATGGATGAATAAGTACGACGAAAGCTTTGTTCCGACGAAGTAAGCTTTGTTCCGACGAAAAGAACTGTGACGTGTATGAGAACAAAAAGTGTAAAGATACATGACTGCACCAAACCTTACCTAACTTCCACGTTCCCATGGTCAGTAATTTAAGATAATGTACGGAAAATGCAAGAAAGCAATTATTAATAATAAATGTGAACATCCCCACTCTGAAGATAATTTTTAAATTTTCGTAGCTTTCATCAGGCTTTTAGTCGAAAAACAGGTGGCCGACCAACTTTGGAAGTAAAGCCAAAGGCACTGCCGTGTACATAACAGAATCGGGACTATGGAAACATTAATTAAGGTGTGTGATCGTATAAACTGTTTAATGTTTTAAAGGCCTGGAAAAAACCGGTAATTTTGGGGAAAAAACAGGAAAAATATTTTTTTTCCACGAAGGAAATTTTTATTAAGAATTTTTTATTTTTTTTTGCTGTTACATCACGAATATTCACTACTTAACAGATATGTTGTGTTTCTCACCAACTTCCATGAATAATTTAGCGAATGTAATGCATTTCAAGGCTGTTACAAGTTCTTAACGATTCGTATATACTTAACAAAGATTTGTCGGAGTCACCCGTTATGCTTTTTGCCCCTCTGCTTTGGAATCTGGTCATAGGAGCTGCTGTAAATATCGTTCAGTATATATCGAAGATCGGTTGACATTTCATTACACAATAATGGTAAAGTGATAGTAATATATTTTACAATAGAAAAGTGATAGGAATTTATTTCATTTTCCGGAATACTAAGACAGTGATTGGAATGACAGAATACAACAAATAGAACGTAGTTTCATACAGAAAATATATTCGTTGATCATAATACTCTAAATTGAACTGACATATTTCGAACAATTATCAATTATATAATGAGCAGTAGAGCAATGTTAGGCATATATTTCAGACTTACTCATAGTAATACATTCTAATTTTTAACAGCGTGTATATTCACTGTAGCATAAGTTGTTTAACCATGAGTCGTCTTTGTATAACACCCAGATCTTTAAAATCAAGTTATGTGACATTCTTATATTTGTTATTCTTTATACAAAAGATCTAAAATATTCAGAAAGTATTGCATTTAAATATGAAATCATTTCCTTGGACTATAAAGTAACAATTTACAAAATAAGTTATTACTTAAGACTTAAGAGAAGCTTTCACATACTACCTGTTTCAATCTGAAACTGTTCAGAGTTCGAACAGGTTTATCATATTTATAAGGCATCATTTACTTTCATAAAACACGACCATTTTTTGGCTTTTGGTAAAATATATATTTTAAAACGCGTAAATAGTGTTCGCGAATTTATTAAGATGGAGCAAAAAACATAAGTTATCCGCTGCAATAGTTATGCACTAGTTCTATACGACATTGGCTGCAAGGAAGAAGCGTTTGAATATACATTTATGGAACAGTTTTTCTTCTGGGAGATCCAATACAGATTTTATTATTCTGAACGTATATTTGTACCAAAAACAAACAGTTTAACTATTTGTTAATGCTCAAATCATGTTAGCTACGTCAAAATGGCAAACAAAAACACGTTCTTTTCCAAAATAGAACGGAACATTGAAAAAAACGGGGTTTTCCTGTTTTTTTCGGCGATCAATTTTTCCGTTTTTTTAAAGACTAAAACCGTTAATTTAAAACGAAGAAAGATGTTAGTTTTCACGCAAAATTGCAAATCAGTTACGTACGCATCTCCTCTTTAAATAAGTAATATACATCCCGTTTCATTACCAGTATTTGCTACTTAGCACACCTTATCTTAATTTGATTTGATTTGATTTATTGCGTTCCATAGACCAATACATTGTACTCATTTGCACATATGGTATAGAACATGTCCATAATGAGAATACATATTTTCTTAAATTACATAGAATACATAGACAATTAAGTTTTGTAGCAGTTTTTCGACATTATTCACTTTCATTATCACCTATTTTCTTTACCCTTATAATATTTAGTCTTGCAAGTACTCATCAACTGTATAGTAAATTTTGTTTGTCAACATTTTCCTAACTTCCCGACAAAATATATTGATATCCTTAATGTTTTTTAAAGTTTGTGGCAACTTATTTCTTGTTTAGGTTTCGTAAAATTAAGGCTGCAACGTTAAAAAGTATATATAAACAAAATGCAATATATTGCATTAGCGTCCCTGTACACGAGAGTGATGGTCGATCGACTAAAGGCATTTAGGCATCTTTCGCTCAGAGAGGACAAACTTAAATCAAGCTACAATACTTTGTAAGAGGGAGTCCCAAAAATATCAGATTTATTTTTCAACACGAATTAAACTATTAAGTGCTTCCTTGATCATCAAATGTCGTTAGCGCTTAGCGGCCCCTTCAAATTAACAAAACTATATATATATATATATACAGATGCTTATCAGAATAATGGAAACACCTGAACGAAAGTGCAACTTACCAGATTAATATGGTGTCGGGCCACCTTTCGCCTTCAGAACAGCCTTGATGCGACTTGGGATGGAGGCATAGAGGTCGTGAATGGTAGCAAGTGGAATATTACACCATTCCTCGTGCAGGGCATCGGCCAGTTCTGTGAGAGAGGATGGAGGTGGAAATCGTCGCCGGAGTCGTGTTTCCAAGATGGACCACAGATGTTCAATTATGTTGAGATCTGGGGATTGGGCGCGCCAGGGGAGGTGTTGAACTTCATCCCGATGTTCCTCAAACCACGCTGCAACAACTCCAGCTGTGTGAATGGGTGCATTATCATCCTGGAATATGGCGTCATTGTCCGGGAACAACATCCGGACCATAGGATGCAAGTAGTCTCCTAAAATTGCGACATAATCTTTGGCAGTGATGCGTCCGCGAAGTGTGACCACAGGACCCAATGAAAACCATGATATTGCGGCCCACAGCATCACCGTGCCGCCGCCATGTTTCACAGTTGGGCGGAGACACTGCAGATCATACGCTTCTTTGGGCGTTCTCCACACATAAACACGGCCCGTGGTTTGGAATAGGGTGAATGGTGACTCATCCGACCATACCACACGTTTCCAGTCGTCAACGGTCCAAGTTGCATGGTCGCGGCACCATTTGCGGCGTGCTAAAGCGTTCTGGTCCCTGATGAGAGGTTTGGCCCGTGCAACACGACCCCGTAAGTTCATGTCATGTAATTCGCGGCGGACTGTGATTGTCGAAACAGGTTGGGGGAGGTGCTGATTGAGTTCCTCCGTCACTTACGCCGCAGTGGCACGACGGTTCCGCGTGACAATGCTCTTTAATACCCGGCGTGCCCTGTCACTGATGCTTTCCTTCCGCCCACTGTTCCGCTTCCCCGATGTGGTTTTCGCGTGTGTTGTGTAGGCCGTCATCACCTTCGACACTGTCCCTGGCGACACACCTAACACACTAGCCACTGCCGTCACACTCACTCCACATAACCGCGCACCAACAATTTGCCCTCTTTGAAACTCTGAGAGGTCTCCCATTTTACACTACCTCCGTCTGCTGCAGCCACTGCACACTCCTGTTCCACGACGCCTGACGTAGTATGGAGACCGACCTAACACACCACCACCAGCAGTCCGGCGCTGTGGTCGCCACGACACCACTGCCAACCCATACATCTGACGTGTTGCCAACTACAGGTGTTTCCATTATTCTGATAAGCATCTGTATATATGTATATGTAGTGTTGCCAGACAAGAAAGACAAACTATCCCTACGGAGAGAGCGGAAACTTCCCTAAATCTACATTAAAAGAAATTAACGAAAGTAGGCTTTGAAAGAAATAACGTGTGAAAAATGTGTCTGCTGACCTCGATAATGATCCATCCAGAAGGATCCAAGGTCAGAACTATTCCAAAACACTTAGTTGGTAGGTAGCGGATCATGCTGCAATTTTTCATTGTAGCCAAGGGCGAACTAGCCAGGGCCACTAGGCCGCAATCGCGACCTAGGCCCTCTCAGAAAAAGAAAATAATGAAAGAGAGAGAGAAAAGCTAAAACAGAAGAAAGCTAAATAATTCGGTAGATCATGGTTATTATGCTGCCACCCCTCTTTCATCCTTCCATCAGTAAGTTAACTTTTTCTATAGGGCCCTTTTGTTACTGGATTTGTGGCTAGGCCCATCTTTCACTATGGTCTTTTATTCTTGGAAACTGTGTTTAGTTTGTGCCTGGGGCCTTGGGCCCTTCTTTCATTATGTTGTGCAGTTGGGGCCCTTCTTTCATTACATTGAGCAGTTGGGGCCCTGGGCCTTTTTCATTATGTTGGGCAGGTGGGGCCCTTTCATCGTTGAAGACTGGGGCTTGGTTTGTAGCTGGACCCATATTTAACCACAGGCTGATGGGTTCTTTATGGCTGTTAGCACATCTTGTAGGTTTATATTTTATAACTCAAACATGGAAAATCAGCGCATTTTTATTATTTTTTTTTTTATTTTTGCCTAGTCCAATATCAAGTTCATTTAGAACAGAAAACATGTTTCATTTTTGGAATTATCCGCTGGAGCTTAAGCTACAGTGTTGACATGAAATTCTTTTCGCGAGCATAAATATTTTATATATGTTGTAACTTGTGTCTTGTATTTTAGTTTCCGGCCTGTCTTGTAATTTTTTAGGTTTTCTATAGAGTTTTATGTTCATTCTTAAGTATATTTATCATGTAATAACCTTGTAACTGACTTTACCACAATACGTGTTTGTATGCTACATGGTCAACGGAACGCAATAAATCAATCTAGCGCCTGCTCAGAATAGACGTAGCCCTGCTATGAGCAATGCCTCTTTCTTAGCGGCCAAGTTATTATTTTTGCGTCTGCTGTATGAGGTTGATTCACGTTTCGTCACAGAGGTGTTTTGATCACGTGGTGCCGGTAAAAACATCCAAATTACATCAGCAGCATTTGTAGAACTTTATACAGGCTACCTCAAACAATAAACAAATGACGTCATTGTAGTCTCAGTGAATTTTTTCTATCGATCTTGGAGTGTTCAATCCATGTTTGAAGGCTGACATAAGAGGGAATATTTCAACGTTTAGGCAAACAAAGGTCATAGCTTGCAAAACCTACCAAGTAACAAGGAATTTACAACTGACAAACGCGATGGCAGATGTTCATTGTACGCTATTTTAGAAATTGGTGTAATAGTCTGAGGGTCCTCCTTGTTAACCGCGGCCTAGGCCCTAATATACCTAGTCCGCCCCTGATTATAGCCACTATAATGACTAGTGACTATAACAACAGAAACCTCCGACTTGATTCACAGACAGACCTTTAACGAATTTTTTTGAATCTGGCATTAATACTATCTGCAGTTGAAATTACGCTAATTTTGACAATGTGTAATAAATGTACCGCAAGTTCCATATTCTTTACATATCGCACAACAATGCACACTTTTTTGTGACCGGAGATATCCGTACTTTCGTCAACTAAAACAGAAAGAAAATGTTGACCTTAGTTCCTGCTGACTAATATTATTTCTAATAGCTTTGCTGATACCGTTTTTAACGGCATGAGTTATTTTTTTTTCTCCGCATTTTTAAATTTGAAGTGACTTTGGGCAGAATTCATAGTTGTTTGTCGAGAGCGTCTTCAAACGACATTTGAATGAGGCTTACTCGAGATGATATTTCGAACTTAAGATCTACCTTTAACAAGAGGGTCTTTGAGAAAATCGTTTTGATCTTACTCAAATAAAGAGTCAAGAGTTGATTTGTTGTTATGCATGCCAACTGTGCAACATTGTAAATTGAACTTAATAAATTATATCGAATATATATGATTGCTGAGAGATTTCTACAATAAAAGTATGCTATTATATATGTGCAAATGAAATAAATGGAAGTTCAGTCTTCAAAGCATGATAGTGCCACATAACAGAGTACATCCCTGGGACGTCCCATTTAGATCCCATTAACGTCAGATTTCTCAAGCTCCCATAGCGATGTCCTAAGGACGTCCGTGGGATAACTCTGTGGGCAATACAAACAGTTCATCCCGTATGGAGGTCCCCTGGATGCCCCCCGGAAAGCCGTCCGGGATTACCTCCCTGGAATGTCTATAAATTAAATCGACCTTACTATTATTATTATTTAATTAATTATAACTATACGAAGGATATGCCTTCGTATAGTTATACGAAGGATTAATTATAACTATACGTCTCATGGATGTAAACGGGACTTATACAGGACGTCCATGCCAGGAGATCCGTCAGATGTCCCTGGGACGTCATTTTGCTATGTGGGTATTAACAATACATTCCCCTACAGTTTCTTATCTCTCACTTTTTAAGTAGGTATAAGTTGGTACTCTTAACAAAAGAAGACTAACACGCGAGATACAATTTCAGGTTCTCGCCCGCAATTACTTGAAAATTGGGGTTGGTAGCTGTTGATACTTGATAGAAGCGAACGAAGTGTGAACGATAAAAGAATATAAAGAAATGGCAAGAAGGATATTTACCAAATACGAGAGATCTCTTTTGAAGCACCTTATAAAAGAGAAAGCACATATCATCAAAACAAGAGAGTCCGATGTGCTCACTATGGCTTAGGCCGTTTGGAGATGATATTGCGATGAATTGGTGTAATGAAGAAAGCGGGAGGAAACTGCAACACACCGAGAAAACCCACGCACATGGGCTTTGTCCACCACAAAGCCCACGTTGCATGAGCAGGTATCGATCCGACGACCACTATGAAACATGTAGATTTAGAAGTATCATTATTTCCTTTATTTGCACTTTCGATCCCAATGAAAATACAGCTTATGAGTTGGTACTTACGCACTTCATAGTACTTATGAACTACGTGCAATATGCACTCCTCACTACATCATTTAAAGATGTGAAACGTATGGAACACAAAGTTTTAATCTTTTTTTCAATAAATATTACTTTAGTTTCCAAGCTTCCACCAGCTGTTAAGTCGTATGTACAACACATTCCCTTCCAAATAATTCACACACATACTTCTAGAAAAACATAAGGATTTCCAACAATCCAAAAGTGTTATGAAAAGACATGTATCATTACTATTTCGTTAAATACGAACTCAAGTTGTTCACAATTTGCAAATATGGCGGCATAGGGAGGATAACTGATTTTCAGTTCGTGTTATGAACGACACGTATTTTGCTACGGAAATGCAACGGGTTCAATGTCGAGTTTCCTTGGCGTATTGAAGGGCATGTAACAAAGAAATATCGGCAAGACGCACGTCGTTATTGATATCAGAAGTAAAAATGGGGAAATTGATGGAACTTCAGGTACTACAACAAGGTAGTACCGCAGTTTAGCTACTTGTGCCATAGAGTCTATCGTGATATGTTCCTATAGCCAGGAAATCTACTAGAAAGCATGGGATATAACAAAAAAGTAGTCAGTCCATATTTCTGCAGAATGCCATACAATTTAAAATTACGGGATTTTGATTACAGAGAATAGAATATCACCACAAATAATGAAAACTATGTTATTCTAACTTTACTTTAATCTATAAAACACAAGGAGTAACTAACCACTGTTGTTGTTTTAAGCATGGTCTGTGGAACTGAAGAAATTCCGTGGCAGAATTTTTTTTAGGGCTTGAATGGCTTAGTTGAGTGACCCTCCTTGTTATAGACATGGGAGTTATGTGGAATAACGTGATTTTCATTGGTTTTCTGCAGCAAAGTCAGGGGTTGATTCTGAATGGAAGGACACACCGATCCCTTCTCTGTTATGTACATTCACACATCAGCCTCTGATTTAGGCCAGAAAATTGGGTTCTATGGAAATAAGCACTAACTACTTCCGCGTCATTTACATGGGTTCTGTGCCCTATATGAGCACATCTTAACTTCCACTAGGCAATGTTTTTATTACTCACGGATTTCAGTAAGTTTCCTTTCCATAGGAAGACAAAACGTCGCATTTTAGTCGTTTCCAGTGCTCTATGGCACAAGTAGCTAAACTGCAGTATTATATAACAACAATATTGTGGATAGGAATCGCAGCAGCGAACCACAATTCGTTGTAGGTGTCTGATTTTGGAATTATGAAAATGCCGATATTTCAGTTGTAATATGTTGGATATTGTTGTATGCGACATTATACATAATCCACACGCAATTACCTCCTGGCTTGGGATAAAAAAAAGGCCTACTTCTCAAGTATTTCATTGGGTTTGAACTGAATCTTTTTCTTGTTTTTTATTTCAATACTCCAATGGATTTACCATTTTCTTGCAAAATCCCCGACATGTTTTTTTTTGTAAAGCTATCAATATTAATATTTTGATTGTCCCTCTACAAATACATATCAAATTATCTCTCTCAAGGTAGACCTTCTCTTTCACAAAACGCAATTTTCGTTCCCTACAAGAACAACTTTCACTTCTCAAGACAAAGAAAATTGCACTATGAAATAGTTCATTTCAAATACTGTCTCAAAAAAAGAATATGAAACTGTAAAAATAACCACTTAACGAAATGCTTCTTGAAGAAAATCAACTTGGAATTCTGGAACCCTTCGCAAACTTGAGAAAGGATTATGAATCAGCAGCAGCCTGGAAACGTATCTTACACTAACGAATTTTCTACAAAACTCGACTCCGGATTCGACCCTTTGGATTCGCGAAAAATAGCTTGGGCTAACTTGACAGAATGTTACAGAATGTCCAACTGCTGACAGAGCTAATTCTGCTGTTGTAACATTGTTAGACTTTATTGTTGGGAAAAGTTATGTTAATTTTGGCATGCATTTCATTTTATCCTCATTTCGTCGATGGGCCACTGTCCTACTGTTTTTAAGTAATTCACTCTTACCTGCAGATAACACCACAAGCAAGTAGCCTGGCAAGATGATGACAAGAAGTTGTTCCTTCCTCTCATCCAAGGGTAGTTGACAATATTGACGTCACCATAAAAACCATATACTGAGAGGAATGATCAAATAGTGACTGATTTACTGCTTCCTTTTTCGAAGAAAGGCATAAACAAGGCAAGGCTCCATTCAGCAAGAAAGAATGTGATAAATGAGCAACTTCTCGCTGATCGGATAACACCCAGGCTTCCATGTTGTAGAGTCTAACGTCGTGGATTTCGGAACGGCAATGGAGAGGTATGGGAGTTTGCTCCACACTCGCAATGCTTGTTAAAATGCACTATTATCCATCTCAAGAGGGACTAGATCCCGGGACGCTGGCCTAAACCATCAGACCAAACAAATACTACATTCGCTTTCTATTGTTAAGATTAAGTAAGACGAATTTTTTTTGAAAGGGCTTCTTTCCTAAAATATTATATCTAGCTCCCAACGCTGGTTTATAAAAGATAGGTCGATAGAAACTGCCTTTTCTCTTACTTAGCTAGTGTTGCAAATGCTCTCAAAACTAAAAAGTATTGTATTAGGTATGTTTATTGATATATCTAAGGCATTTGATGATGTAGACCACACTATCCTTCTAGATAAGCTACCGTCTTATGGCATTAGAGGAAATGCACATGACATGCTACGTACCTATCTAAGAAATAGATATCAAAGTGCTCAAGTGAAGAAAACTGTAGATAACAAACTCCACATATACTCATGAACAAATATATTGGCAACAAAAGGCGTTCCTCAGCGGTCAATTTTCGAACCTCTTCTGTTTGCCATTTATATCAACGATCTGCCTAATTACATTCTGCCTATCAAGAGTGTTTTGTACGCAGACGATTTAAATGCAATCATAACAGGACAGTCGACAGAAGAGGCGCAGATAAAACTTAAAACTGCAGCAAATGAAATTAAAAAATGGTTAACATCAAGCAAACTGACTCTGAACACGGACAAGACATCTATTGTAAAATTCGAAGAGGAAAGAGTCAAAAGTTGCAAACAGGAAAAGGAAAATGAAGAGCTTAGAATAAGAAATACATATCTGGAAGTAAGATTAGAGGAGTTAGAGAAAACCAGAGAGAAATTCGAAAGAGAAAACAACAGGTTGAAAGAATTTGAAACCAAATTAGTAATGTGGCAAGCAAAAGTAGAGGAAAGGGAACGGGAAGTGGATAACTATGAGCGGGCAATTAACGAACTAAAGGAACCCCATGGGGAATTTGCCAACACTTTTCGCCGCCCCACAAGTGGGCCAGGTGCTGGTTGTAGCAACTTAGGGGCCAATGAGCGACCCCCGACCCTTTGCCCACAGTTGGGAGTCGCTGGTGTTTCTAAGAAAGAAAGAATATTATAGGTAGTTAAAATGATCGCGGAACTTTAATTACATAACTAAAGTATGTTTCAGAAACACGAAATCACATCATATTTTTTTCCACTTCACAGGTGGCTAACGATTTTGCTCCGACCATTCCCCGCTAGTTATTGGCGAACAGTTGCATTGTGTCGGTTGGTCAAATTTGACACCCGTTCCGAAGCCACCACCAGTTTGGCGCAGACGCGTAGTCATTTGTTTAACAGTTTATATACAATGCATGTTAGGACAGGACAATAACGCGGCGTGTGTTTCGTTGGGTGTTGTTTGTTTGTGTAATTAGTGTTTTTCCCCTATATTTTTGCGTCATAAAATTATTACTTTTATTACGTTTTTTCCTTTAGTTTATTAGCGTGGAAAATAAGTGATAGTCATTCTTTATCTTGTACAAAGTTCAACGTTTCTACCAAGAGTGCACCACATAAATGGACGTATCTAAAATATCAATTATCTCAATTCTAGTGTTTTATACTATTAATGGATCGATTAACACGGAAACATGAGGTAGGCCTATGTGAAATAATAAATTATGTAATGTAGAATTCAGATTTTTTTTTTGTTTTGAAGGTTTTCAGCTAGCGGGAAAAATTTACAACATAAAAAAACGGGAATGCAACTTTTGACAATTTATAAGGGAACGCTTGCAGCGATCGATATTTTGTGTGAGATTTTCCCCTCAGTCGCACCAGGTAAATACCGGGCTGGTGCTTACACTGAGATATCGGAAAGGGTCTACGCAACTGGTACATCCTATGTATAGTGACTAGGTTTATAAAATTAGGTTAATTTTTGGTTAGTAATAGTAAAACAAAAAAGAAGATATGGCCGTGCAGAGTACCACTTGGCATTTTTCGTTCGGAGATTCACTGTTCTTCTCTTTTTAACTTCCGAAAGCTAAATTTCTCGGCGCATCGTGGTTAGAACATTCCATTCCGGTAGTTTGAATGTACTTCGGGCCATATATGCACATTTTCGCATGTTTTTAACGATTTTCCCTCATTGACACTTAAGATGCTCTGAATATACTTATAGACACTTAAAACATCTGCAATTACCTTGATAAAAGTAGTGATCAAGGGCATTAGGAGGTTAGGTAAAGCCAGATGCGGTGTTTTTTATTGCACACGCGACTCCAGGAGGTTACCACTGTTTCAATAACCAAACACTGCACTTTGAAGCGGGTAAGAAACCTTAGTTATTTACACGCATTAGGAAATTTAATAAAAATTGTGATCAAGGGCATTTGGAGGTTAGGTAAGGTCAGGTGCGTTTTTTTTTTGCACACCCGACTACACGAGGTTAGCACTGTTTCCTTATAATTTGCAACCGCAAGGGAGTCGTATTAATGGCGCTGCGATCAGTTTCCATATCGTGTTTTGCTTACAACGGCCGAACCTTGCACTTTTAAGCGAGTAAGAAACCTTCCTTTTTTAGAGTAATTAGGCACTTTAGGCAAGCAGCGCCGCGCCAGTTTTACATAAGACACTTTCCTTTACTTACGAACTCCATTTCTCCTGTAACTTTTCCATGTTTTGGCGACGTAAAACTATAACAGAGAGAAGGGTGGCTCAGTTAACTACATTGCCTTATTGTAACAGTGATAACTGCTAAATACAAATATCTGTTTAAAATAACAGTTTACAAAAATTATACTTTTCGGAACTGTAATAAGTACTTCGGATCAAATTCCGTATCGGGGGCCAACATAAATTTTTATGTTTTTAAACACTTATTATTTTCTTGGTTATGTTAGGTTGGCCTTTCGATACGGAACTAGAACGCCTAATCGTTGTTGTGTTATGAGAAATAGATGTATTATTTTTTTTATCAGATGCAGACACATGTGAAATGTTACGCCTTGAATTTATTTTATCAAGTTAGATATAGAGAAGTTTTGACTATCCTAGGTATGTTAGTAGATTAGCTGGTAGAGTGTGCAGTGTTTCCATGGAACTAGAATCTTCCTTTCAATGGAAACACTGCATACTTCACCAGCTAATCTACTAATGTACCTAGGATACGGGTTCCAGTTCCATATCGGGAGACAGACAAATTTACTGCACCTAATAAAGAGAATACGGTAATGAAAAATGTTTTTAAAAATGTTATAAATTATTCTTCTGCTACTTCTTGACTTTCCATTCTGTACAGTCTCATATCACACCTCCATGCCTGAATTTTGTTGTTTGTGCTTCAAACACTTGTAAACATTACATTTATCCTTTAGTATTTAGATATTATTTTTGTTTGATCTGAGCTGAACCTATTTTTTTAACTATACATTTATTTCCGTTTTGTTATTTCAGGTGTGTTCAATGCCGAATAGAATCCAAAATCAGGGGACTAATGTTCATGAATTTGACTTTTCTTAATGACATTGAGGAATCTAAGGTTCAGGCCGATATAGGGGAAGGGAAAGGATTTGGAAATGTGTCGGCCAGGGCTTATATTGAAGGTGTCATCCCGGCATATGCCTGGTGTGACTAAGGAAAGCCCCTCGAAAACCTGAGTCAGGATGGTTGGCCGCTGGAATCGAACCCACGACCTCCCGAATGCTATGCCAACGCTCTACCACTGAGCTACGGCGGCTCGGTAGTTAATTTAGGTTGAGTTCCAAATATACTGGCGTTAAAGTCTTTCGTTGAGCGTTGTGAACATTTAGGTTCAAATGCATTTGTTGGAAAAAATCTTGTTTTGAATTCTTAAAACAACATACAGTGCTGATAGAAAAAACTGTTCAGAAACTGAGTGAAAATCAGAAATTCACGTTTCACTTAATTTTTGTCATAGTTGTTAGGAATTACATTACTCTATTCTAAGAGATGGTGATTTATTGGCAAGTGCTAAAAGCGAAGAGGATTATGGTTGCTTTTAATATTTAAAACAAAACAGAAGTAATATAAATAGCGTATTGATGGCTCAAAATTTATGTGCTTAACATTTACTTACTTGTGTTTACTTGTACTAGCTGTCATGACATTCTCAAAACTGGACAGCCTTGGTCCCTGCGTTCACATACCCGTTGATATTGAGATTTGCTCCATTTGTAATTTTTCCATGATGATTCTTGTCTCAATTTTTTCTTGTTATTTTTTTCTTCTATTTTTACTTTTGATTCGAATTAAATTGAATTTATTTGTGGCCTGTTGGCATCTCAGGCTCAGGCCTAGATTGATTGATAGGGGAGAGGATATTGGAAGGGAATAGTTTGTACTATATACAGCTATGAGTAACAGTTTTGACCCATATCTTTTCCGATTACTTCCGAAATTTTTGTTAATGTCTCCCTTCAGCTTGCAATATCTACCAATTAAAATTAGGATTAATAAGTCCCATTGGGCAGTAATCTGTTTGTGGAATAAAACCAGGATATTATGCACATGTGTTTGCTTTTTAGACTAATTATTTTTGAAGCTGAAAAATGTTTCACGTCAACCTTATTTATCAGTTCAATATTTTCCACATAACTGTGTCATGTAATTATGCTAATCTGTTCCAGTCAACGATATTCATTTCTGCACGAAGAAAATTCAGTTATTGATATGCATCCCTCAGGGTGTCTATCACCCTAAAAAACGGAATCTAAGTAAATTTTCTAAATCTGAAATACGCAGGGAAATCTTTAATTTATGAGGGAAATTCAAGGAACTCTCTGAGGTGGACCTGTTCACAGTTGGCACAGCCCGTCAAGGCGGAATTTGTGAGTTCGATACCCACTGCTGAGCGGATTTTTCAATGTGTTCAAATCTTCTGTTTTAAAGATTGTTTACTTGTGAAATACGAATAATATACAAGATGCTTGGACTGGGTGGCGGTAGGATTAAAAGAAATGTAATTGCGTATTATTTACATGTTCCACTATATTAAGAACTTAGGGAATTTAAAAAAAATGTTATCATGGAAAACCTGGAAAACTCAGGGAATTTCAAGTCACAAAATTAGTACACACCATATCACTACATTTTGCAAGGTGTAACTGAGAAACCTCAGTCAGATGAACGGCCGCTAGAATTGTTCCCAGGACCTTTCATTGCTAATCCAATCTATCAACTGTTGGTAAATTAGGCTCTCTTAGTATAGGTGACCGCAAAGTTACTACAATGAAGCAGCTTCCGAAAGAATGTTACCGACATCTTGTGTAGAAGTGTAGGAATGTATATAGCATCCTGATATTTTTCTGTTTCGCATTTGGAATATTACGTTTTTTTTTAATGTATACATCATATGATGGCAGGAGAATATTAACCCAGGAGATGGTGGCAAGGGCCTGTGTGTAAGGCAAGTTATGAACCAATGGAGACGGATACCAGAAGACAAGGGGAAACTTGGACCATATACTTGGAATTCATTCTAGCTTTCCTTTATATTCAAATAGATGGCTTCAGTGACTTTCTTGTGTCGGTCTACTTATCGTCCAACATCGACAGTGAAGAGGACAAAAATATGCTGATGGTATGAAGACCGGTAAGTGTCATATTGATGAACTCATTCGATTGTAATTTCTTCGTAGTGTTCTAGGTGTTGGAAGATATTCAAGGCTTTCTTTCCAGTCTGTATTGTAAAATATGCCTAAACTCACTGCAAGTTATATCGTAATTCGAATAATTTGATATTCCCTGCCAATTTCCATGGGTTATAGTTTAGAGACAACGCTTTCACGTGACATTTCATGAACTTTATACAACTTTAAGAAATTAGCGAACCATGTTAGTGAATCGAATGCATTTCAAAATTCAGAAAATTACTTAATTACTCGTTACTTCTTAAGGTTATTGAAACCAACCTCATGCATCACATGAATGAGTTGATGCAAATCTACAATCCATGGGAATTGGCCGGGACTATGGAATTATTCTAATAACGATATAAACTGCAGTAAGCTTAGACATATTTTACAATACAGACAGGAAAGATGCAATCAGTTTTAATAACCAATGGCATTTGAACTGGGGAATGTATGACCCTTCTGTGTGCCAATAGTTGGGGATTCCGTTTTTTGGGTAGTGGGCATGCAATTGAGAATTTGGTTGGGTATCGAGTGGCCCAAGTATGGGCTGCTGGTAGGCCAAATGCGTTATGTTATGGTTGGGCCATACCTTGTTTCACGGGTGGGAAAGGGTTGGGCCAATGCTATTGCCACTTCATTTCCCATCAAGTGACTGGCAATTTGCTGCACAACTGGCGGGGAATACTCGGGATATGGTAGGCCCACTGATGGCGTGCCGCCTGGTGTGGGGAAATGGTGGGGTTTTGTGATCATCCAGTCCGTCAGCCGTCTACCCCCTCCTGTGAGCCACCGTGTGGCCCATCCGCGATTTCCACATGGGAAAGAAGCAGTATATGGCTCTGTAAAAATAAAAGAGTTGGAAGTCACAATTGAGCAGACTGAAAGAAGAATCGAGATGGAAGAAAAGTTAACTCTGCTAGAAGAGATACGCAAGCTATATTTGGAAAACTGAAATCTAAGAGCTGCAAGGGAGGCACCGACTCAGACTCCAATGGTTACTTTTGCAGAAATGTTAAAAAATGATGGTAGAGTGGGGACACCTAGTCTCAAATTAGGCACCTTTGACTCAAATTAGGAACCAGATTTAGTTACTTTTTATTCTCTTTTATGACCCTTCTTTTTAGTTGTAAAAAAGAGTAGTAGTATTTTGTAAAAGAGTATGAGGCCCTTTTTCAACCCCTATCTAACATAGCAGAAATTACGCCCTCCAACACTATAAAAGGCTATGACTCTATTTTATCCCCTATTTAACACAACACCATAGTAGAGATTACACAGGCAACGGGTTTACAGGTGCATTCCAACCCCTATTTAACACAGCACACATGAATAAACCAGCCCATTTCACATCAGTGCACGAAAACCTACGGCACTTTTTCCAACCCGTATTTAACATAGCAGACATTACAAAGGAATATAGACCCAAATTACGTTCTCCAACACTATGAGAGGGTACGATAGCAGATAAGCTACCTCGTGAACGCATCCAACATGAAGATTAACCCTACTTTCCAACCCCTATTTATGAAAGTCTACGGCACTTTTTCCAACCCCTATTTAACATAGCAAATAAAAGGCTATGTTATAACCAGGGTCTGATAACACCAACTACCCAGTTTTGAAGTTTGGTAAAGATGGGTAAAAAATTTGGCGATAGGCCCACATTTGTACCAATATCTTCGAAACGGCTGAAAATATCGAAAAAATAAATTGAATACCACCCCCCTCAAGGTAATTCCAATATAATCTACCTAATTCCGAAGTTTGGTACAGATGGGACAAAAAATGGCAATAGGACCACATTAGGCAAACACCCCATTATTGGTGACCCCCTGTCGTTTTCCATCATATTCTACCTAATTATGAAGTTTGGTAAAGATGGGGCAAAAATTTGGCAGTTAGGAACCATGATCCAGAGTTGTTAAACACGTTGTGTGGAGGATATTAAAGGAGCCTGGCTGGAGTCTAGCAACTACATAAGTGCATTGACCTCGTTCACCGCTGCATTATTTCGTATGTGGGTGCTATTAATGTTGGATGGGCGACGTTAAACAGTGGATTGTGGGTGAGTAATTATTTACTAGTGTTTTTTACATATAGCATTGTAAAACGTGCATTTCCCTTATGGTATGCGTTATTAAAACTGTGGGGATTGTAATATTTAGGTATAATAAATAGGTTGGTCACACACACATACAGTGTACCAGAAGGCTGATGGTCTTTTGCTCCAAATAGACTGCCTAATTTTATAATTTAAACAGGGCTTGTACGCGTGGCGTAAACACGCCACCCTATCTCAGCGAGCTCAAACGGTGAAACATATTAAAATTTCATATTTGTTATTATGGCGTCTAGCAACGTATAAGAGGGGCACAGACATATTATAGTGTTCCAGAGGGGTGATAATATGTCTATCACAGGCGTTGTACGTGTGGGAAGCGAATATTTACCGCCTATTATCCACAGGCGTATGAGATGACCCCGACCATACCCTCCTAATACACTATTTCAGTGGCGTATTGCCCGGCGAGTGCTGTACCAAACACAACTCCCAGAGCAGGGGTACGGCGTAATTTACCTTGAGGTCAAAGGTTAAATATTTAACAGTGTATGTCTCATAAGTGACTCAACATGCGGTTTTCGGTTTTGGCCTCAGATCGTCGAGTGACCTAGTGGTCAAATATTGAATTTACTTTATCTCGTAAACAACACAATAAATTAACGTGTGGTTTTCGGTTATGGGCTAAGAGTGTCAAGTGACCTCGGGGTCAAAGGTCAAATATTACATTGACTATATTTCATAAACGCTGTAACATATTAACATGTGGTTTTCGGTTATGGCCTAAGAGTGTCAAGTAGCATATATGAAAAAGTGGTGACCTCGATGTTAAAAGTCAAATATTGAATTGCCTTTATTTCGTAAACGACGCAATATATCAACATGAAGTTTTCGGTTATAAAATAAAATTATTGACTGGTGATTCAAACATTTTGGTTGGGAGTTATGTGTGTGTGTGTGTGGTTGCTACCAAATTGGTCCTGTTATTATTATTTCAACCTCAAAGCGTAAATTTAACATTTTATATTTTTCACAGATTAAGTGGCTTAATACGCTAATACAGAAAAAGATTCCCCGTAATTTTATAGCCAAATATTAATAGTAGTTGTTGTTACCAGGAATTACTATAATATTGTATTATAAAAATCCCTCTGTATTTCTTGTATAGTTACATACTTGGTTATTTTATATTAATATAATACGGCATCGCCTATTGCTTTATAGTTGCTTATTATATAGTAGCATATTTGTTAGTTGGTGTTAATAAAATGAAACGTTTCAATGTTATTAGCTAATCTCGCTGTTATTATAAACGTTTTAAAGATAACGTTGCGTTAATAACTGTAGAGATAAAGCACTGCCCCAGGGGGAGATCCCAATAACATGGGTGGAAAAAGCAATGAGGGAGTTGGTAGACTATTTAATGCAAAATATTCTTCCTCATCATCATGGCGGCCTAAACTTTTATGAACCAAAACCACCCAGATAAGCCCTTCTACCTGTCGTTTAGACAGGCAAGAAATATGGGTGGTGAGCATGTGTGGATAGCCCTGGAGAAAGTATTCCAGTCAAATGCATCGTTTTTGTACCATGATCGCTTCATGGTTTTCTTTAATCGTGTCGAGTTGCCTACAGGCGAGTGGCGGGTGAAACAAAATTTTGACAGCACGTCAGCACATACAGTCGGCCATCACAGTATAGTCCGTATAAAAAATAGCGATAACCGCTGTTTGGCCCACGCCTTGGTCGTCGCCAGGGGATTGCTTGAGAACGCAAATAACAAAAAAGAGAAAAAGATATATTTGAACCAGCACTAAAAATTTATGGTGACAGAAGTGTCTGTGTTATACAAAGAAGCAATGTAAATTTAACTAATGGTGGAGGTATACCCGAACTACAAAAAATCCAGGACTGCCTAACAGGGTATAATGTTACCGTATATAATGATTTTCTTAGAGAAAAGGGTGTTTTTTGAGGTCCATACCACCGGAAACCAATCAATCTATTTTTTTAATAATAAGCATTATGATGTAATTACCAGCTTAACAGCTGTCTTCTCATGCGTTTATTACTGCACAGAATGCCATAAGAAATATAATACAAAAGACCGCCATGTGGCGAAGTGTAAATCTCTATGCGCCAAGTGTCAATCAAAACCGTCATGTACCACTACTGAGCAGTTAACGTATTGTAATGAGTGTAATAGAAGCTTTTACGGTGGAGGGTGTTTTGCCAATCATTAGTGCGATGCTTTATGCAATACCCTGAGCGTTTGCAATATGTCATCAGGCTGATGTTATTAAGAAAGGGCGTAATCCTCATATTTGCGGGGAGGCGTTCTGCAGTGTGTGCTGTAACATGAAGCCACCGAGGCATTTGTGTCATATTAGAACAGTCCTCAAACGCTATCCCCTCAAATGGATGATGGTGTTTTATGATATCGAGTGCAGGCAGGAGAAAGTAGTGCGTGATGCCGTGGCGGAACATGAGCCTGATTTAGTCGTGTGCCAACAAGTATGCTATAAGTGTTGTTGTAGTGAACAGTGCAGCAATTGTAGTCAAAATCAACAGGTATTTTACGGCGACAGCTTCATTGATCAATTCCTTTATTATTTGACTGTAAGGCGGCCAGGTATTATTAAGCTTATTTGCCTCGCACATAATAGAAAAGCCTATGATAGCCACTTTATCCTGCGCAGCACGATGGCAGAAAAACAGTCAACACCTCACGCAATAATGCAAGGGTGTAAAGTTGTCAATAGAATATTTATTTTTGAAATTTATTGACAGCCTCAATTTCCTCCCAATGGCTTTGAGCAAACTGAGTTAGGCTTTTGATCTGCCCCTGGTTCCCCCATATATTTAACTCTACTGCCAACCAGAAGTATTGTGGGGAACTGCCCGAAATAGCCTTTTATGATGTGGGCAATTTGAAGAATAGACAACGGGAAGCATATGAGAAGTGGCATGCGGGTGAGAAAAAGAGGCTGGGCGATAATGGTTTTATATTTAAAGAGCAGCTCATACAGTATTGTGCCGGGATGTGGATTTGATTTGGGGAGCGTGTGTTAAATTCATGACAGAATTGCACGCGCTAACTGGTGTGAATCCGTTCCTCGATACAATCAAAAGAGCTAGTGCATGTAATTTGGTGTTTCGTAGGCGGTTCTTACAGCCTGAGACAATAGGTATCATCCCGCATAATGGGTATCGATGGCGCGATCCTCAAGTCTGAAGGGGGCTGTCCAGTGGCTGGTACACGAGTCGCAAAATTTTGGTTTTAAAATTGACCATGCAGGTAATGGTATGGAAGCTACAGTCAGAGGAGGGTTCAAAGTAGATTGGTATGTCCTGTGCCAGGACCAACAGCATGTCTGGGAGAATCAGGGGTGCCTCTGTCATGGTTGCATACGGTGCTACCCCTTAGCTCGTGACAATTCCGTGTCCAATGACCCCTACAGCACTTTTAATATGCGCTATGAGAGCACGTGTGGTAAAATAGCCCGATTGAAAGCACTTGGGTACATTGTACATGAAATGTGGGAATGTCAGTGGCGTCGTCAGTTTCGAGACCACCCCGAAGTACACGATTTTGTTCGCAGCTACCCCACAACAAAAAATATCCAACCAACCTCGCGATGCCCTTTATGGGGGTCGTACGGACGCAACAAACCTATAAGGTAAAGTCCGGGGAAAGGGTTGAATATGTAGATATAAATTCCCGTTACCCCTACTGCTTTAAGGTCGAAGTGGGCCACCCAAAAATCTATGTCGTTTACAGCGAGTGTCCGGATATTTCTGCATTTGAGGGGATATTAAAATGCACTGTCTTGCCACCCGAGAACCTTTACCGTCCGGTTCTCCCCTATCGAACAGGTGGCAAATTATTATGCCCTCTTTGTAGGACATGTGCGGACACCTGCAACAGCTCAGAGGAGGAATGCACACACACCGATACAGAGCACGCTCTGCCCGTTGTATGGGTTGTGGATGAAGTGAGTCAAGCGGTTGAGAAAGGATATCGTGTTTTGGAAAACACGAAGTATGGGAATATAGGGTTGCTATCTATGACACCAAGAAGAAAGGAGGGCCCTTCACCGACTACATTAACATGTTTATGAAGGTGAAGACAAGTGCAGTGGGTGGCCCGCGGGTTGTAATACAGAGGAAGAGAAAGAGGCCTTCATACAGGACTATTTCGAGAAGGATTCAGGTGGAGCGGGAGAAAAACGCAAAGAACAACGCGAAGAAGATCATCGCCAAACTGGCCCTGAACTAGCTGTGGGGTAAATTCGCACAGCGTGAGAACCTTGACCAGACTAGTATTATTAGAGAACCAGAGTAGTATTTTACGAAACTGACTGATCTCAACATCGACGTCAAATTGTGCATTGCAGTGGGTGATAAGATTCGCCTGCTAAACTGGGCAGTGGATGACAGTGTTGCAGTCAGCTCGAAAAATACCAATGTAATTATATCAGCGTATACTACAGCACACGCTAGACTTGAATTATACCACTACCTGGACATGGTCGGCGGGTGAGTGTTGTATTGATACTGTTAGTATAATTTATATTCACTGGTACAGTGCTCCCGACTTAGACGTAGGGGTTTATCTGGGTGAATGGAAAAATGAGTTAGCAGAGTACGGGCTACCGCATATATTGAAGATAACGGTGCTGGGGGTCCAAAATTTTATGATGTACATAATCTGGCCAGTGGTGAAAATATGAGTACATGTAAACCTTGACATAATAATTCTGATATTCGCATAATTCTGATATTCCACAACGTGTAAATGTTATTTCTGATTTATAATGTTCATCTCCCTCTTTGTGTTGGATATATATATATATATATATATATATGAGCTCCTGCGTAGCCTAGTCGGTAGCGCGCTCGACTTCAGTGCGAGCGGTCCCGGGTTCGATTCACGGTGGGGGCTCATAAATTTCGGTGTTGACCCAGCATCGTGAGGACAATTGGGGAGCTGCTGTGAATAAAATAGTGACGATCACAGTGAGAGCTTCGGCTCTCCTCTCCCAACCCGTCTGGTCAGCGTGGGAGCAGTGGACCAACTCCTCCCTTCGGGGAGAGGCCTCATCCACTAGTGGATTGAATATGGCTGTGATTTATATTATATATATATATATATATATATATGTGTGTGTGTGTGTGTGTGTGTGTGTCTGTGTGTAGTAATGACTTCAGGGGGTTGCCCCGGAGGAAAATTGCCCACTGGAGCTACGAAATGCACTCTCGGATGCTTGAAATCATGGCGGAAATTTATGTAGAACACCTATTTTTCCCCCTCTATTGACTGAAAATACTCTGAAATCAACACTGTGTGCTTGTCTGTTTGTTTGTGTGTGTACGAAAAAAATGTGCAGGGTTTGTTCGAAAGAAAAGAAGGAAATTGGGAAAGCTAAACGAAAGGACACTTGCTACGAATGCAGCGATTGCAAAGTCGCACTTTGCAAAGAACAGTTGTTTGAAGTTTTGCATTCAAAAAAGATGTTACATCATAAAAGGATTAAGTGCAAAGTAGTCAGAAATACTTTCTCACTCAATGTATTAAAGACGAATATGATACATGTGCTTACCTTCTGTATGTTATATATTTCGTCGTTTTTGCATTTTGTGAATTTTGTGTTGTAAATTTTGAACTTTCAAATATACTCATATTATTGGAATACAGGATATTATATATAAGAATAAAGAGCAAGCTTCAAACTTTCAAACGGTGAATGTTTTATTCTTTTAGCTTTTTATATTTTCAGATATATTTTTAAAAGTTTACAAAAAGCCCAGCACTTCACAGCCCAACACTCAAAGTGTTAAGCTTCAGTTCACTTATCAGGGCGTGTAATGCAGGTTGTTTGTTAGTATGGTGTTCCGAGTCACTGCTCAACGTGCAAGACAAAGGTACGTGACAAGTTTAATTCAAGCTCATCACTGACTTTTTCCTTACCAGATTTCTGCGCACACGTATCGCGTGCTTTAACCACTTCTGGAATACTGTGCGTGGTCTTATTTGACTTTGGCGGTTCTTCAGTTGCATTTCCATTGAACCCATGGATAGTGCGGTACTCGAGCCTATTGGTAATATACAGTTTCTGGATGGTTTTGAAAATATTTCCTGGTGATTAAGTCCCTTATGACTCGCTATCAGTACTAAATAATTTTCAGTTACCATATCCCATTGTAAGACTTAAAATTTTCCACTTCTGTAGCTAAACTACCTAAGTCTCACGTTTCATCATATACTTCAGAAATTTGCGTGCGTTTAGGAGGGGCCGTATAGCCTCCCTCAAAATTATGACAGTATTTATGGGAAGACTAAATGCATTATATTAAAACCTGAAAAATGTATGATATATAAACAAGTGAAATGACGTTTCATGAAAATTACACCATTTTAAACAAAATGTCTGTAGACTTTGTTTCTATAAAAACAGACGTTCGTGACTATTAGCACTATTTATATATGCACGATGTTTATAAACTACACCGACAAATTTCTGGATCTGATTCCTGACATGAAAACAAGACGAGTTCCACTGACAAATGTTCGAACTGTACATATTTTCCGGGCTACAGGCTGATGAAATTGTAGGGAAATTAATTTTAGAGCTTCATACGTCCAATACAATTCATAGTAGATCGCCAATCAGGCAACGGTCGATTAGGTTAAATTTATATAATCGAAAAATGAATATTTCAAAATTCCGTAATCTCCCGCAAATGAGTTAGAGGATTATTTTATGCGTTATTAAATTATGTTTCTGACTTTTTCATTTGTCACACTGTCCACATGGGTACTGCTTTTCTACTGTTTTATCATATACATTTTTAAATCACTTTTGCGACTAAATGACCTGTTTCACTGCCTACAAATATGTCATTTCTCTCCCCTGTTGGTTATCATATGCCTTTTTAATACATCTTTCCGACTAAATGACTTGTTACAGTGCCCGCAGGTGTGATGCTTCTATCCCGAGAGAGTTATCATATGCCTTTTTAAAACATCTTTCCCACTGAATGTCTTGTTACTGCCCACAAGTATCCTATTTCTCTTTCGTGTGAGTTATCATATGCGATTTTAAATTGCCTTTCTGACTAAATGACTTATTACACTGCCCACAGGTATGATGTTTATCTCCCGTGTGAGTTATCATATGCCTTTTTAATACATTTTCCCTACTAAATGACATGCTACACTGCCCACAGGTATGATGTTTCTCTCCCGTGTGAGTTATCATATGATCTTCTACATGAGCTTTCCGCCTGAATGACTTGTTACACTGCCCACATGTATACGGTTTCTCTCCTGTGTGAGTTATCATATGCATCTTTAAATTACTTTTCTCAGCGAATGATTTGCTACACTGCCCACAGATATGCCGATTCTCTCCCGTGTGACTTGTCGTATGACTCTTTAAATGAAATTTCTGACTAAATGACCTGTTACACTGCCCACATTTGTACGGCTTCTGTCCCGCGTGAGTTAACATATGCGTTTTTAAATTACATTTGAAGTTGAACATTTTTTCACACTGCCCACATTTGTACCCCTTCTGTCCTGTGTGAATTACCATATGCGTGTTTAAATTACTTTTCAAATTGAATGCCTTGTTACACTGCCCACATCTGTACGGCTTCTCTTGTGTGTGAGTTATCATATGCGATTTTAAATAACTTTTCAGACTGAATGACTTGCTACACTGCTCACATGTATGCCGAATCTCCCCCACGTGAGTTATCATATGCGTTTTTAAAACGTCTTTTCGACTGAACGACTTGTTACACTGCCCACAGTTATGCCACTTTTCTCCTGTGTGAGTTATCATATGCCTTTTTAATTCACCACTCCGACTGAATGGCTGCTTACACTGCTTACATTCATGCTGTTTCAATCCCGTGTGAGTTATCATATGCTTTTTTAAATAACTTTTCAGAATGAATGACTTGCTACACTGCCCACAGGTATGACGCTTCTCCCCCACGTGAGTTATCATATGTGTTTTTAAAACATCTTTTCGACTGAACGACTTGTTACACTGCCCACAGAAATGCCACTTTTCTCCCATGTGAATGAGTGTATGTCTTTTTAATCTATCTTTCCGCTTGAACGACTTGTGGCACTCTTCACACACAAATAATTTCAGCTTTCCTGATCCAACAATTTTCACACAAATTTCCGTCCTAGAATTCTTAGCCTCGTCTCCATTTGAAAGTGTGTGTCTGATGTACTTTCTTACCACGTTTCGGTTACCAGAAATCCTAAGATAAATAGATCAGTTTAAATGGTAATTAACATATTTTGATACTATAATAAAAATAGATGTTAAAGGGTTTATTTCCATTTAGGTGACTAAAATTTTAGGTAAGAGAAAAAACATATGTTTTTAACAGAAAAATATGTTGATGGCAGATTCGTTGACACTTTTATATTCATTTTTATTTACATTGGATCGGTAGAGCCTGCAGTTGTAATTTTTATGGGCTGAGGTTACTCAATGAATAGCAACAATACTTTTGGAGAGTTGTGCAGTATTATATGTTTCTTTTTAAGTTGTTGGATTTTATATTTAAATTTCTTTTTCAATAACGAGAATCTCTGAAAATTTCCATTTTAAATAAAAACATTTACATATATATAAGAAATTAGTTTAGAATTACTCAGATTCTACCTTTTAACCTTAGAATAACACTTAGGAAAATTTGAGAGAAACCCTACAACTAAAAATCTTGAAATTTGAATAACTTGCTATCTAAAATGATACAGCAACTGAAAGATCTTAAGACAAACATTTATTATTTTTTTAATTTCTTCAGTTTGCTCTTGAAAAAGACACGAAAGGAAACCTGGCTTTAACCTGAAATTTTTAAATTAAATAAACCTCAATAGTTAAGATTGTAGTACATACAAACTATTGTACTACGAAGTAGTAAGTATTTTTACAAAACTTCATTTATCAAAGGCGTGATAATCAGATTGAAATACTGCAATTTGCATGTCAAATATATTTTAATACCTTTATATTTAATAATTCGTTTTAATATATATTTAAAACGAAGGAATCCATTCAACATAAATACTACAGAATCAAAATAGCACCGTAGGAAATCTCGTAATCTGAAACCTAAGATTTAACATCAAGGCATTAAAGTGCAGACCGTAAATACTGTTTAAAATGCTCCATGCAAGTATTATGTGCTGGTTTCAAGTACAATTCTGCACATATTGGATAATAGAAACAATTCATCACGTATGTTAGAACAAATATGTAGTAACAGATTCCTTTCAACTGCATTCAATTTGTTTAAAGCATTGAAGGAAACCATAGCTTACGGCGAATGCAAGATAACGAGAAATTGCTGGAATGAACCAGCTGTGAGGATACACAAGAATACCTACAAACACTGCATTTGTCCGCCGTAAAGGAAACATTGCACACAACGGGATCCAACTGAAGATCCTAATCATCGAGGTTACTGAGCACCCGCAGCACTCTATTCCATTTGGACAAGTCTAACTCACAATTTGGTAATTCCTTTCTGCTTCAGCTAATCTTCTCTGCTTGTACTTTCAGAAGAGTAAATACTACAAGCAAAATAAATCTGAAAAGCCAATTTACGTTATGTCTAAGCAGAATCATCAGCGTTATTTTTACATTAAATTTTTTTTTATATGGGCCAGTCTAGTAACTTTGGACTTCGGCCCGTCACGATTCGCCGTTAGCTGTTAAGTGTTA